>VYZT01035973.1:0-11952 GCA_013400735.1 Pomatostomus ruficeps | reverse complement strand
GCCAGCCCTCCCGTGCCTTTGGAGCAGCCCTGGCAACCCCTGGAATCGCGGACGGACGACTGGTGCCCCCACCAGAGCATTGTGGCAACTGGCATTCTTGGAAGAAGATTTATTCAGTGCTTTGGATTTTCTAAATGCCTACGTAGATTATCCTGCACTGTTAGAGATTTCATAAGTATCTGTGAATTCAAATTCACAAGGTATACTGGACATAAAAACCCAAGGGAAGTACCAGAATTTCATATACAGTGATTGGGGAAAGCCAGACACCAAAAGGACTGCCAATGTCAGCTTTGTGTGTACTAGCAAGAAATGAGAGAAATTATTTTCTTTCTCTACTTCTTTCAATGCCTATGAGAAAAAATTATAGCCTGAAAACACTTTCTGAATTTCCACATCCCTTCAGCTTCATCTAACAGCCTACCAGCCACACAGGTAGCAAGAGCAAGCAATTTCCTGCCACAGATCAAGCCTGTAGCTCCTCACCAACACTCTTGTAGAAGGGCTGAAGGCAAAGACTAACCCATCCATTCTCTACTCAAAAGTTCATCCAGAGACCAGAAAACAAGGAGCTTGGTTTTGTAACTTTGCAAGGATGACACCACCTTCTTACAAAGGAACCCTCTCTACTCCTCTATTACTTCAGAAAGTAAAGTTTTAGTCCCAACAGTCTAAGAAATGCTGCAGTCTCCTGTCTTCAAACAATGGCTTCAACATTTCTTCTACCTTCAAGGAGACTGGTAAGGTCGCTCATTGCCATGTCAGATGCTAGGGGAAAACACAGGGAGTGGCAGGAAAGGAGGCGGACTGAGGGACATTATTTGTAATGTAAGGTTTTTCCACAGAGGAGGCAAATACATCTACCCTGACTACCATGATGAAGCATATAAAGCTGGAAGTGGTGCAGAGGAAACACAAAATGTGGAGTGGTTTTGCACATCTACAGGGCTGGAAGCTAATTTTCTCAATAATGAAATGGCTGCAAGAATTTCCAAGGAATTGTGACCAAGTCTGTCACAGAGGTACTTGAGAAAGCACTTACCTTTCCCAAGAAACTGAAATTATTCTTTGGACTATAGGGAGTTTGACTGTTATTCTTTTCCAGAATAATTTTCTTCAGCTCTCCAGATTCTGTAGTGTCCTTTTATGAGTGATTAATGCTGGATGACCATTGTGATTCATAGTGGCCTTGAAATCTGTGAGGTTCAGCCTCTCTATCATCAGTTTCATGGATGAGGAGATGCTGTTTTCAGCCTTATCTGTATTTGGTCAACACTTGCATTTTCACTTACTTGTTATGGCACTTCTAATATAGCATTATTCTCCGCAGCAGTTGTTCCTCAGCTCATTCCAAACATTTCCAATATAGTAGTGTGATGAATGACTAAGCTGAAATGGTTACAACTCTTGGAATGAGGCTATTCAACTGGAACCAACTGGGATTCGGTACTTTCAGTAAAACTCGACCTGACTCTATTGGCAAAGAAAGATAGTTCATGACCTGGCATCATGATCAGGGAATCAGAAGGCAACCTGTCTTATGCTTGGTTGATTTTGGCACATGACCACTTTCTGTCATGGTCTCCTGTCAATAAAAAGGGTTTTCACTGTCTCCAGAGAAAAACAACATTGCAGCGTGAGATATTCAAGGCCCTATCTGAGACCTACAAAACCACCTAGTGTAGGTTGCTAAGAAAAACTACCCTATAAGAAAAAAGCAGTTGTCATTAATTCTTTCCTAATGTCCAAGTCAACTTGGAGATTAAATAGACATAAGGAAAATTTAGTCAAGAGTATTAGCAGTGTTTATCTGGAGCCATCTAACAAAAGTGTCAGAAAGAGAATTTAGAATGTTATTTGTTATCTGAAGTCAAGTAAGGTCTGTAGAGATAATATCTTTCATTAAACTAACTTGTATAATCTTAAAAAATTAAAGATATTTGATTTTGGGCACCTAATATGTTTTTCACATTTAAGAAAAA
The DNA here is from genome assembly GCA_013400735.1 of Pomatostomus ruficeps. Classification (NCBI taxonomy): domain Eukaryota; kingdom Metazoa; phylum Chordata; class Aves; order Passeriformes; family Timaliidae; genus Pomatostomus; species Pomatostomus ruficeps. The sequence goes on along the minus strand of VYZT01035973.1, from coordinate 9,970 downwards.
AAAACAGCATAAGACTTCACAGCTGCAGAGTGGAACAACGGCTCTAATTCAAAGCAGGTATGTCAATCAATCAGGTAGAGCATCTGAGAGAAATACAAATGGATACTTGCTCAACAGATAACAGGCAGGTGAGAAATTATTATGGCCACTCCCATAAAAAGCTGCTGACAAAAGGCTTCTATACTCTTTAAAGGAGCATTCAAATACAGAAAAACAAAGTTTTCCTTCCATACACAATATCAAACACCATATTAAAGCAAGCTTTTCTACACTGACCAACAATGTTTGCAGCCTTAAAAAAGAGGAATTCAAATATTGTCATCACTCTTGGACACAATTTCATATTGCACGTAGCGGCATAAGTTATAGAGTGTCATCTAGAAACCAGGCAATAATTTGTGAATTTGGGATTGGATGCCAAAACCACTTTTCTCAGTCTTTTCTTTGATGTGATCATATTGGAAATTACCAAAAAAAAAAATTCATTGAGATGTCAAATTACATCTTTATTAACTAATATTAATTAGCCCAAGAATCTGCTTTGCAATTAGTATTCTAATTTCACACAAACTGCTAAAATTACTTTTTGAAAAGCTGTGCGAAAGATTTGATTTCAATTTGCCTATCTGTAAAGAGCTCACATTTTTCCTTTCTTACTGGCTTGCTCACTGTTGGAATGCCATCGTTTTGTAAACATCCATCTCCATAACATGTTATTACCACCATCTCTTTCATTATCATCCCATAGCACAGGACCTTCTACTCCCAAATATACCTATAAAGAGTCCTCCCCTTAATGCAATTCAACAATAAAAGTTACTGAAATTAGAGGATGTTTCCAGAGCAAATGGTTGTAACAATATGGATCAGATAAGCAATTTGAGTTACTACAGCAAAATATCAGCACAAAGTAAAAGCACATTTATATAGCAGGGAGGCAGATCTGAAGACAGAGCAATGTTACATGCGCATAGCTCCAGTCTATGCTGAAATTGTAGGAAACTGCTGTGTAAGTAGGGAGGAAAAGTCCTTACTGAAAAGCATTATGAAGGTGACAATTTTTTGTGAATTTACTAACATATACTCTTGCACATTCAAAGGCATCTCCTACCTTCAAAGCAATCCCAAAATCTATTGAGCATTCTTCCCTTGAGCTCTTTTAAGAAGCCTAACTTTGTTTCTGTCTGGCCTGTTTTGGCTGTTTCAAGACTCACACCTTGTGTTCCAAGTACTGGATGCATACAATACCTTAGCCCCACTAGTATTCCGCATCATTTGCACTGATTTAAGACAGGCAAAATGAGAAGGGTTCATATTTGTAGAAAACATTGTTTAGAGTCAGCTGGCCTTGATTTTCTTATTCAGAAGCTTCTATTTTTCCCTTATGCCTTCATGAGCTTAGTGAGGCAAATAGGATGTAACTAAATTGTGTTATCAGGTCAAACAGACTAGATATGATTATTCATGGGCCAGACAATTATTCTGAGAGAATTTCGTTGACATATAAGCCTGGAAGCTTTTACATTCCATTTTATTTACTTCTGCTCTGCACAGAATAGAATGAATAATACATATTGGCAGAAAGAACCACTAAAACTCTGTGGCACAGAAGTCTCTTTCACCAAACTGTCAGAAGAGACACGAGGTAACTGGCAGCCCTGTGTACCTGAGGCATCATCTCTCTGAAGCCAGCAGGCTACAAGTCAGGATGCAGTGCAACCAGGGGAGGCAGAAATGTGGTAAAACTGTCTTGCCCAACCCTGGCAGCTACTGCAGCAGGACGCAAACTGGAAGAAAGCAGAAAACCCCTAAGCTTCATTGTATGTGCATGCCTACTGGTGAAGCAGTTGTGAATAAGGGGAAGAAGCACAATCTCTAAGTCTGCAAAATAAGAGAGGGAAGATATCAAGCACCTCCACTCTTCTTCCTTCAGTTCTCAGATACAAAGGCATTGCTTCCTCATGCAAAGCCACAGTTTTTTGTACCCAGACCCCTCCCACAGTTCATTATTGTTCCTAAGCACAAATGTACTGTGTGAACATCAGAAATTGCATTATCTTGAAATAGCTACACTTTTCATCATCCTCCCTTCTTCCATCTTGTGCCTGCCTTAATTGCTTCAATCAAAGCTGCTCTTAGAAAGAAGCATCAGCTAGACTTAAGGTACTTAACAAGATTTAGGTTCTTCTGTTTCTTCCCACACAATGTAATCGGATGAAAATAGACAGCCTTCTACAAACAGATGATCTGTGTATTACCTGACATCGTATTCCACTTTGTAGCCAAAATGGGGCTGTTTAGGGTTTTTTATTCCCAAAATTTTAAAGAATGCTTCTTTTTCCTGAATCTTGCATTTTAGGAGTGAGTTACCATTCCCTTAGGTCAGAAAAAGGAAACTTTGATAACCAGAAACAGCTGCAACATAGCTGATATAGTATATCTGTTATGAGTTTGGTTTAGTGACACGTAAAAGTTCTGTTGATGTAAGTATTCATGTGTGTCTAATTCTGCTGCATGAGACAGAGTTTTCAGGCATCTGTGTGCAATATCAATATATCTTTCTATTTGCCTTCCATGTGAAATGAGGGAATAGTTTGTCAGTCTTGATCCTGATATTTTTCCTCTGCAGTGTTCTGTTTTGCCTTTTGCCACATGCACAGCCCTGCATCCCACTTTTCAATGACACTTTATTTTGGCAAGGAAATCACCTCAGCTGTCAGTTACAGACGGTAAGAGGACAACTGGCACGGAAAATTTTCAATTTGCATTACATAGGTCTCCTAGAAGCTTTACAATTCCAACTTAATTTGAATCACATTTCCTACAGATCAAGTAAAATTGCACACTAATTAAGGGGGGTTCCCAGCTCCTTCTAAGCCCATGCAACTCAGAAAAAGTCAAACCAGCTTCCCTAAATTAAGATCAGCTGAAGCCTTGGTCCTGACTTTCTCTTCTACAAAAAGCTAAGAAATGGGATAAAAGACATATAAGAACAGATTTTTTTCAGAAACAGATGGAATTTTTAACCTTTAATTTTTGCAGGTGCTGAGTAAATCATCCTTAACTCATGTAATGTACCTATTTAAGTAGGAGAAGTGGCTGGAAGTAACAGAACTGGTACTGCGAAGTACAGTACTGGATCCACCACAGCATCCAGCTGTACCTTGGGCCACTGGCACTTGAGAAAAAAATGAACTTACCCACATACCTAAGATTTCACACTAAATTTCATTATATTCCCCATGAAATCAGTGCAGTTATTTACTTTGATAACTGCACAGTGGGGATTTATAGAAACAATAGTTGTAACTTTGTAACACGAACACAAACATAGATCTATCAGAGATCTGCTTGGCTGAATGACTCCTGTTGATATGCCAATAATTGCTAATTAATTACAATAAATTTAACACAGCATCTTACACAGCAATGAGTCAGTGGCCTATTGCAAGGCTGTGGAAACTGAGCAAAGAATTACGCAAAACATTTATTAAATAATATCATCTATGACTCCATACATGTTAGAGAGGAGCTTCAAACAATGAGAGTAAATATAAAAATATGAAAAAGACCAGGTTAAAAGAGAAGGCAGTAAAATCCTGATTATCACCAGTTGTATTGAAAATAGGATTTCTTTGTATAGCAGAAATTGAAGAGAAAAAGAAAATGACACTAGATTTAAACTAGAACACGCTATGGAGAAAAATCCTGAGGTAGGTGTTAGACACACAAAATGAAGTGAGAAGGAAGTAAAATGAAGAACAAGTGTATATGACACCTGGTACTTCCTTCAACACATTGCAGTTTAACCCTCTCTAGCCAAAATAATATTTTACCATGGATGCTAAATTTAGACTTCGAAGAGGCAATCATGGGACAAGAGCTCTTCTCTTATACAACCTTTACTTCTTTTTAATAACATTTTTCATTGATTTTGATTTCATATTGTCTACAGCTTGTCTTCCATGCTTTGGGCAATTTTTTCTAAAACAGGTTTAGCAAAAAGATGCGAATTGTGAAAAAATATTTTAAAATCACAGAACGTCCTCCCAAGAATAACCATTACATGTAAAGGTCAGTGTGTTTTTAATGAGACAGTTCCTCCAACAGGGGCTTGATTTTTACTTCCCTTGTTCTCATTTATGGAATGAAAGTACTAAAGGACCACTAAAACACATTTGTTGTATGAGAGCTGGGTGTTTTACACAATATGAAATGGTGCTCAACTTAGTTATGAGATGTCTTGGATACTCTGCTGGAGCAATACAGTAATACAGGACTGGGTTCTTATGATGCAAAAATCTCTAGAACTGTCCCTCTACACCGGAATAGTCTGAAACTTATGGATACCACAGTCCATAGGGATATTAATACATGAATTTCAAAAGCTTGAGAAAACTTTCCAAGTCAGGGACTGTATTTTGATTGATAAAAATAAATAATAGCAGGTGTAAAAAAATCAAAACTGTACCAGTACTAGAAATGCATCCTAAACCCTAAACCCTAAAAAAAAAATAAATTAAAAAGAAGTCTCTTTAAACGTTACTGTAGGAATTCTTTCCCCTTGTTCAAGAGAAAGTCACGTAAGCACAGCTGTGAGTGAAGGGATTGCCCATAGCTCCATCCTGTCAGCACAGTAACATAAAAAGATAGTTTTCCACATGCAACTTGGAAAGGGAATTATAGTTTCTGCCTTCATATTCTCTTAAGAACTGCTGCACCAGAAGATAAAACCTTGGGTCAGTCTGTCCCAGGGATAGATTTTCATCCCTTAACTGAATAAAGGACTTTAATGAATCAAGCTCTTGAGTGGAAATTTCAAAAAAAGCATTAGATTTTCATTCATTTCTTTAAATGGTCATTTTCTGGCTGCTTGATTTCTCACATGCAAGACTGTAGAGATATATATGCCATCTCGTAATATGTTATAGTGCATTTACCTTTTATAATATTCCCCAACAGGTGCTCAGGTTATGGCCTACTTCCAAATCATAAGGTCAATGTTTAAATCAGGGGGTCACAATATATATATATATATTAAATGAATGCAATTTATAGACTTAAAAGTTAAGGTATATTTTAGTATGCAGAGCTATTTGGTGTGGCCACTAGAATTTTATGCATCCATCCACAAGAGCTGTAAATTGATGTTCTACTTGAACTCCCAAGGTTGCTCAGTAATTTCAAACTATTATAGAAAGATAATTTTCATTATATTTCCAAGGATCTCATTAAAGAAGAAATTTGGTTTTAACAACTTCTTGCTCTTCACTTCCACTAAGAATTTATGTGAATTTTCCCTTGCATTTTTTAAAATGTAAATAATATATACGCTAATTTAGAATTTTTATGCATATTGTACACGTATATGCAACTGTGTGTGAAAAGGCAGAAATTAATTACTCCAAAGCTATAGTTTATCTGTTAAACTTAAAGGAGTTACATATGGATCACAGAACCAGGATCATAATTTTGTGTGAAACTTGTCTCAGTGTTTTGCAGTCCCAGCAGGTGGCTGACATTGTTAACATTCTGTCAATTTGTGTCTTCTGTTTTCAACACTTTTTTGTTATTATTATTTGTTGCAATCAAAACAGCATTAGACCATCTTTTACCTATCTTCCTTGCAGCATCTCCAGGAAAACACACAGACTCCTTCATACTTACAAACAAAACTAGCACAACATAATCAAACTGTTTCTTCAGATGAGAAAGCAGCAGAGACTGTCATGGCAAATGTGTCACTAAACTATTGCAAAACCGCAGGGAGAGCATGGTAAGTTATGCCAAGCCATTGTCTTTTAGGTCAGAGAGTGGGCACCAAAGCAATCCTGAATGCAGGACTGCAATCCTGAATCCTGTTAGCAAACAGCTCCTCGCAGCACAGTTCTCTGTGCTTTTCACTGGCATTAATTAGCCTGGATAGACTCTTATGCTGTGCAGCCAGACTGCTTCCAGCTAGCCAGAGAAGTTTAGTCCCATGCTCAGGCACCTCTTGCCTGTGCAGAAATGTGTGGTACAGTCTATCTTTAGGGGAACCAGAAAGAACAAAAATCAAGAGGAGTCATGGGATGAAATTACTTCTGTGATTTTCAAAAGCTGACCACAATTAAATTCCTGTGTAAATTTTTTCAGCATATAGTTGAAATGCAGCTATGCAACTGAGGTTTTATTCTTTAAACTTCCAAATAAAAATGTTATTTACATTCAGAGATATCTGCAATTATTTCTGTGCTGAAATTATGAACCTATTAATAAATATATATATATATCATTAGTAAACAGACTACACCCTGTAATGAAAATTTTGTAATTTAGATTACTCCAAAGTAAAACCTATACATTTTCTCCCCCCTTCCCCACATTTTTATATAGTCCTTCTGTCAGGATAACTTTCCTTAAAGTCTGAAATAAATCTCAAGATTTGATTTGCAAAGGTAGAAAAAAAATTTCTATGCACAGGAAAATTACCTTCACAGCTAAAAAAGGTTTCTATTTAATATTTGCCTTTTTATATATCAATCAGTATTTTCTATCTTTTTTCCCTCCTCTTGTTTTTAATATCATTTTTTTATTTCTACTAAATGGTCTAAAATATTGTTCTGCATGCAAACTTGTGCATGTGAAGCATTGATTCTACAACTGATAGAAAATAATTGAAGTATGTACTGCCAAACTCCTGAGTAATTTGTATGCAATGCAAATCCATACAATCACTTGCAGGAGTCTGTCATGGGAAAAAACAGAAGTCTAGAAGCTATTCAGAAGCCTTTTTTGGCTATCCATCTACATATCTGTCTATTTCTACACTTTAGCTTACAGCACTGCTCAAAATGATTTCAGTAGTTAAGTCTGTATCTAAGTTCCTCATTTAAATCCCAGTCTTAAACGGATGAGAACTCAAAGAGAAAAGTGCCCTCCAGGCTGGTTTGACATATGGTTTCTAACAATATTGCCAGTGCAGCATGGTAGAAGAAAGAACAGTTAAAATAACTTTCAGGATGAATCTTGCACACACCTAATCCCATTTAGGACTCCACCCAGACAAGCTCAAAACCTGGGCTCATGGGAATCTTGTGCAGTTTAAACAAGAGCAGCTACAAGGCGCTGCACTTGGGTCAGGGCATCCCCCAGTACCAGCACAGGCTGAAAATCCCCAAAACAGGCTAGGGATGAACAGATGGAGAGCAGCCTTGCAGAGAAGGACTTTGGAATGCTGGTGGATGAGAGGCTGGACATTACCAGCAATGTGCACTCACAGCCCAGAAAGCCAAACGTGTCCTGGGCTGCATCCAAAGCACCGTGGGCAGCAGGGCCAGGGAAGGGATTCTGCCCCTCTGCTCTGCTCTGGTGAGACCCCACCTGCAGTGCTGCATCCAGCTCTGGGGTCCCTGCACAGCGAGTACATGGACCTGTTGGAGTGAGTACAGAGGAGGCCACAAAGTTGATTAGAGGGATGGAGCACCTCTCATACAAGGAAAGGCTGAGATAGTTAGCATTGTTCAGCCTGGAAAAGAGAAGGCTCTGGAATGACCTAATTGCAGCTTTCCAGTACCTGAAGGGAACTACAAAAAAGATGGAGAGAGACTATTTACAGCAGAATGTAGTGAAGGGACAAGGGGGAATGGATTCAAACTGAAAGAGAGTAGGTTAGATTAGATATCAGGAAGAAATATTTGAGTGCAAGGGTGGTGAGGCATTGGAAAAATTTGTCGATGCCCCATCCCTGGGAGTGCCCAAGGGGAGGTTGGATAGGGCCCTGAAAGGTTATTCTGGTGAAAAGCATCCCAGTCCATGGCAATGGCATTGGAACAAAATTATCTTTAATGTGCCTTCCAACCCAAGCCATTCTATGATTCTTTGATTCTACAGAATGACTAAAGTAATTTATCCTGTATTGTTTGCTTTGCAGTGGAAGTTCCTGTTGGAGTCTCAGACCTAGTCCAGGGTTTCATGATGGGAAAACTGCAAACCCAGAAGGAAGAGAAGTGAAAAATTGAAGTCTTCATGCCCCTAGGGGTTTGCAGCTATTTCCCTTGGAATTTGCTCTGAAGACTCCTTCCCATATAGAAACAAAACTCCTTTTGGTGGGAGGGGCGGGGGGGGGGATAAATAAAAAAGAAAAAGGAGATAGTGGAAAGACAGTGGTGGCACAACACAGAAAACAAGAAAGTGTGTTTTTTCACTTGTATGTGCAGGACTGATTTTCAAAAGCATGTTAGTGCTTACACAGGAAAGACAGGCATGCACATGGCTAATCTGAGTAGGAGTAGCTGTGAACCTGTATCAGTGCTGGAATAGCTCCCCCCTGCTCACTTACAGGTTTGTTTCCTTTTCCCAAAGCCCCTATTGATCTCACTTCTCAAGAACAGCAAGATACCTTCCTTCATGCAAATATTGCCTGTTTGTATTCCTCCACATGGCTGGTCTTACTAACTTTTTCTCTCTCTATTGCACCAAACATTCTGTTTCCTTTTCCAGATGGTCCAAGACTATTTCTTACTGTATTTTCAGAGAAGCCTTTTCATGCCTTTTCCATTACTGCTATTCCTTTCAGAAAGAGCTTCCTGTAACTTCAAAGCTACTTTCTTATCCTTCAAAGTTTCAAAGTCATGCCTAGGTATCTTCTGACTCTATCATTGTAAAATATCACGGCTTTCTTGCACCCTTCCACTTGGTGTATAACAATATTATGACAAAGAGCTGTTTGGAGCAGGAGCCAGCCCTCTGCTGCGGTGGCACTGCAGCTTGATCTAGAGCCATCAGCAGGTGTTTCAGTAATACCATCATCAAAAATATTATCACTGTGCTGAACCATTGTGGTGGACTTTCCAAGGCTCCTAGAAATTAGCATCGTCGAAGCCTTCTCAGGCACAGAAATGTCACTGAAAATTTAACTTTACTGCCAATCCTACTCAGGGCAAACATGCATTTTGTTCCCTGTATCTCGCTGAGTTTACCTTGGTCTAAATACATGACTTATTCTGTGTACTTAATGCATTAGGAAAAGAAGTCTAGTTTAGCCAGAATAGACTACAGGAGGTTGAAATGCAACAGATAAATCATCAGTAATTACAACTTCATCTCTCATTTCCCCTAGAATAACAAATGATTCCTCATTCTCTTGTGGCCTAGCAAGCCTTCAAGTTGACTCTTTATGAGCCAAACTATGACTTTCTTCCCAGTACAATTACTGATTTGTTCCTTTGTATTGCAACTGGAACATCATCAAAAAGGTTATTCTTTCAGCAATCATAGTACTGTAGTCATAACCATTTACTTACTACATCACCTTAAGATTTCATTGAAACACTGAATCCTTACTACACTCTAAAATTAATGAGATCACCTCCCTGCCCTAAACAACTTTCAAGGAAATTGTCAGAAAGGACACCAGCCACAGCAGAACAAATCAAACAAGAAAACGGAGAAGCTCCCTCACCCACTGTTCTGAACAACATATTTTAAAAGGTTGACAAGGCTTCACAGAGACAGATCAGGTCAGAAACTAAATAACATACTGTTTGATATTTTACACTCAACCTTTTCTTTATTTTTTGAACTGTCATGGTTCAACCCCAGCTGGCAACTAAGCATCAACCAGCCATTGACTCAATTCTCCCTCAGTGGGATGGGGCACAGAGTTAGAGAAGTGAGAAAACTGGTGGGTTGATATAAAGACAGTTTAATAGGCAAATCATGGTGTGCAGCCATCCCCTGGAAAGCAGGACTCCATCACATGTAACTGTTGCTTAGGAAGACAAACACCATCACCCCAAACATCCTTCCATTCTTTCTCCATGAGCTTTTCATTGCTAAGCATAACACTAGACAGTCCTGAGTAACCCTTGGGTCAACTGGGGTCTTCTGTTCCAGCTGTGTCCCCTCCAAACTCCTTGTGAACCCCCAGCCTCCTCAGTGATAGGTTGGGGTGAGAGCATGAAGAGTCCTTGGCTCTGTGTAAGCTCTG
>VYZT01035970.1:0-18055 GCA_013400735.1 Pomatostomus ruficeps | reverse complement strand
TCCAGCAGAGGGTAACAAAGATGGTGAGGGGCCTGGAACANCCTGCTGCATATCCAGCAGAGGGTAACAAAGATGGTGAGGGGCCTGGAACATCTCTCTTATGAGGAAAAGCTGAGGGAACTGAGCCTGTTCAGCCTCAAGAAGAGGCAACTGAGAGGGGACCTCACCAATGTCTTTCAGTATCTGAAGGGATGTGTCAAGAGGATGGAGCCAGGCTCTTCTCAGTGGTGCCAAGCAACAGGATGAGAGGCAATGGGCAGAAAATGGAACAGAGGAAGTTCCACCTGAACATGAGGAAGAACAACTTTAACATGCAGGTGACTCAGCACTGGAACAGGTTGTCCAGAGAAGTTGTGAACTTTCCCCTCACTGGAAATATTCAAAAGCTGCCTGAACACAACCCTGAGTAAGGTGCTCTAGAGGACCCTGCTTGAACAGGAAGGCTAGACTGGATGGCCTCCAGTGGCCCCTTCCAACCTCACCCATTCTGTGATTTGGTGATTATGAGTTGAAAGTTGATTGTAGTTTTAATGCTTAGTTAGAGAAGTGAGAATCAGTTGTGACAGTGCTATGACATCATTATAGGCACTCCAGAACAATTTGAAACTGAAATGGATCTTTTAGACCACAATCCATACGAAATGTGAATAGTCAGTACTGCATACAGATGTACATTTCAACGCCATTATCATTCTGTACACTGCACCAGCAGCTTCTTATATAAATAATGGCATAGTTAATGGCTAAAATATGGCACCCTAATTCTTATTAGACTATCAGAGTTGGGTTTCATAATGTGCAAGGGCTATTTACCTATACCAGGTAACGTAAAATTCTCAGAGATTTAGTTTTTATGAGTTATCAGCTGGAGCTATTCAAGAATTGCCTGGATATAATCCTGTGCCATGTGCTCTAGGATGACCCTGCTTGAGCAGGGAGGTTGGAGCAGATGACCCACTGTGGTCCCTTCAAACCTGACCCCTTTTGTGGTTCTGAGTTCTACTGCAACAAACTGCAATTCTGCAAATTGATTTGATGTAGAGAAGTAAGTAGCAAAATCAAATGAGCCTTTAAGAAACAATGATTCTGTCCTTGAAGACGGGGAATGAGGATCAACTTCAGCATGGAATAAAGATTTATGAGCAGAAAGATTGAAAACATTTGTTGTGTCATGTTTCACTGTCCCCCAACCTACCTACCCACCACTTCTTTGCCATGCTGGTGTACATCCAGACTGCCTCCCTAGAGCCAAAGGGACTCTTGACTTTTGCCCAGTAGGATTAATGAGGATGTAGCCCCCACATCCTGCCAATGCAGGCATTGACATTCCATTGCAAATCTTGAATTGCTGTAAATGTATGGAGAAAACTCTTCTCTCTGTCACACATGACACTCTGAAAGTTGCCTTGGTTACATCTATACTTAAGTTCTGACAACCAAACATTAGAGATTCTGCAAGGTGCCTAAGAGAGGCATTTCAGCATTTTACTGGAGTATATGTCTCAGTGGTGAGACATGGGAGGACAGCAGACCTTGCAGTGATAAATGCCAACCTGTGCCTAGATGCAGGCAGGCATTTTGCCTTTCCTCTCTTAGCCCTTCCCACTGGATTCAGACCTCAATCATGCACTATGTGTATGTAAGGGTGTGTGAAATGTAAGAGCTTCCAATTCCCTGAGGCTATCCCATGAAAAAACAAAGGGAGTCATAAATAACAGGTAAAGTGACCAAAAAAAACCACCCAGAGGCACACATGTTGGATAAATTATAACAGACAATGGCAAAGACCTGAACAGTCAGGTCAAAAATTGATGAAGCACTAAAACACTCCATGGAATTTGCAACTGATAAAAAGGGGGAAATGAGATGAACTTGAGAACTTTTTATATTTGAGGGAGACCTCTCCATCTGAGGTGCTCTCTCCATCTCTGTCTCTGTGTGGATCTCTGGGATACATGCTCAGCCTTGCTATTGGTTGAACTTGTAAACAGGAAAACAGCATCCGTATCCATCAGCCTGGGATGGAAGGAGCACTGGCTCTCCAGCCACACTGGGCTGGCCTCCTGCAGCTGGGCAAGACAAATCCCTGAGTCCTGGGGTGTACAAGAGTTGGTGACCTTTTAACATCCCATAATTGACTGGGAGGAGGCTGCTTCATTGCCACAGAGTCCATCCACCCATCCTTCCTCTAGTGGGACTGGAGAATTCACAGGCAGAAAAAAACATATTCAAGATGCTATGGTCATATCCTCCTATGGAAAGCATTTCTTCCCTTCTGACACCTCCAGTGAGAGCTACACAAGTATCTCTGGCAAAAAGCTCATGCTCACTGCCTGTTCCGAGGTCTCTGTGCAAGAGGGTTTCGTTCTGCAAGTTGTCTGTTGGAAATAGAGCTCACTGGGGGAAAAGATCATGTCAGCTTTGCAGCCTGGCAAATCTCTGGGTAGAAACTGCCTTTCAGTCTGTGTTTTCACAGTATCTGACAAAATACTGTCCCAGGCTTGGTTGCTGTGAAGGAACAAATGTCGTGGATGACAGGAATAACTAGGCAATGAACAGGTACACAAAATTATCATCTCCCCAGCATATTTATTTATTCTATGATTCTTTTATTATCTGTGGGATGTCCTTTTCTTTCCCTTCTCACTCACTGAAGTTATCAACAGCTTCAGTTTTTAGGTCATTTATTGACCTTCCAGAACAGAAAAAGATAAGCAGAGAAGCTTGAACTGCATAGAAATGAGAATAGGGTCTACTTGGTTTTGTCCCTAACAAAAGCAAATGTAATTGGTGGAGTTGAGAAATTAACCTTAGGATGCAGATGAATCAACAAGAGCTAAAAATAAATTGTCCTTTGCTATTTGCATTATTGACATTGAGAACTAAATGCATAACCTCTAGGGAAATGCCAGTGAATCTAATTGTATCTTAATAGATCCAACCCAAAAATAAAACACCTGGAGGGAAGGCATCTCTCCCCTAAACGAAACACTGGTGTGGTTCACACTGCCTCTAATATGTGCAGAATCCCCATATATAATGGTCTTCAAGGTTCGTATTCACTAAAAAGCATTTGCTGAATTATGGCACCCTCCAGTTTCCAGAAGGAGAGGCTGGATCACATATCAGACTTGTTCCTGATCACCCTTAATTTAATTGTTTTCACCCAAACAGTCTTATTGGCACATGTAAATGATGAATTTGGTCCGTAGCCTAGCTTTTCTACTTTTTTTTTTTTTTTTTTTTTTTTTTTTTTTTTTTTTTTATTTTGAATTTTTTTTTTCTTTTTTTTTTTTTTTTTTTTTTTTTTTTTTTTTTTTTTTTGTGAAATGGAACTTTACCTTTCCACAGGAGTTTTTCCTCTGAACAGATCTTCTCTTCATCTAACTAGATGTCAGCCCCAAGGCTTGAAGGAAAGTCTTCAAGTAAACCTCATTCAGAACCTGTGTGTTGGATCAGGTCCTAAACTGTGAGTTATTATGCCCAAGCAGGCACAAGGCAGATCAGTCACATCTCCTTTTATACTGGGTTAGAAACTGCTGGAAGCAGGCACGAAGAGGTACAAAACCAATGTTCTCACTGTACAAGGTTTCTGGCTCAAATGTGTTTGCTCATGCACAGGACTTTGGTGAAGAGCATGAGTACATGGATATGTTTAGGACCAGCCTCCAAGGCAATAAAACACACATCCCTCACATGGAGATACAGAGTGAATAAATGCAACAGTGTTTGCCAAGTGCTCCAAGAAGCTTTCTCAGATAACCACTGTTACAGCAAATGACTCCAGCTCTGGGACACCTGTACCATCAAAGTAACGACTGTGAGCACTTTGGTGAAGATGGAGGGTGTCAGAAAACCCTTCCAGTCCCTAATCTGATGGCTGAGCCCCATATTTCTTGACAGGATTTAATCCTTTTTCCTTGTGCACCAAAGAAAGGCTTTGTGTCTTCGGGAAAGACACTACAGCTTATTCCTTGAAAGAGGATGCCAGCCTGAGGGATTACTCATTTTATGTTGGATTTCATACAGGGAACACACACAAGGCATAGTCCAGGGGTGGATAGCATTATGTATTCTACCTGTCCTCTTCTCCAGGAGCAGGCTGTAAAACTGCCTTCCAGTGTTCTGGAGACAGCTCTCCTAGGCTTTTCAAATGATCTCACCACCTGTCTGAGACCTTTGGCATTTTTTCGTCAGGTATTTTTGGTCTCCAGCAGATGAAAGCAATTCCCTGTTTGCAGAACTGACAAGAGTCTGCTCTGTGCTGAGGGTGTTCCAAAATGAAGGATTTGCTCTGAGCTTGAAGCTGCTAGACAGGCTCCAAATTATTATTTTTAAAAAACCCCACACTGCAAAAATGTGTTTTCACATCACTGGCAGCAAAATAACTTTTTTCTAGGTGTACTTTTTTTTCTGTTGCGTAGTGGTTTTACACAGACAGAGTGCTGCACAGATTCCTTAAACCAACCCAAACTATCTGTTTAATTCTTAAGATCTATCTTCCATAACTATGAGATCGGCCTTCACAGGTTTTATTAGAAAATGTATTTCATTTTAAGATGATGTGTGTGAATGTGAGTTCTTCTCAGGCTCCCTGATAGCATTTACATTTCTTATCATATGCTGACCCTATAGAAATATTTTAGCACTGCAGAATTACAATAAAGCCCAGAGAGACTTGCTAGAAATAAATATATTACCTACATAGCAGATGCAGAAGATATCTTATTAGGAAAAGCTCTCGAATTCTATGTTCTTCTTAACAATTAATAAAAGAGAATAAAGGTACTTATTTTTTGCTTTATTAAGATGCTGATGCAGTTGTTTTCTGCCTTGGGGTGCTGAGAGTGAGTGGAGGATGAAGCTATCACAGTAATGTAAGATGTCAATTAGCATTGACAAAGACTCATTAAGCTCCATTAAGAGCCATCTTTTAATATATTCATTAACTAAAACAATAAAAACATATTAAGAATTAGAAGATAAAATAAAAGGCCTGTTTTAACAGGAACATTTTTGATTCTGTCAGGCTGCATTAAGAGACAGAGGGTAAACTGCTTGGATTTTAGCAAGGGAGAATGTTAAATCTTGATTTATGTAAACTTGCAACCCTAATGAGTTCTAGTTTCATTTGTGCCATAATGTAGTATCCTACATTTCCTCTTGGAAGGACTCCTGTGCTAAAAAATAGATCCTGTGATGCACCACTGCGACCCCTTAGCTGGCTCACCAAGTTTGTTGGAGTTTTGTGACCATGTGGCATCCATATGGAATCTGCAGTGTCACAGTGGGAAGAGGGGAAGAATTGGGGCATAAAGCAAAGAAGCCACAAATCACAGGCACCATGGCAGCAACTGAGAAGAAAAAACTTGACATGGAACTGAACCGAGGTGAAGTGTTTTGGTATATAAAAAAGGAAAATGCAGGTAAGACTCTCATCTATGTGAAGTTTCCTGTAATGCTGGCCACAATTCACCATGAGAAAATGAATGCCAAAGTATTGAAACTTCATCAGAAGAAAAAAAATAGGAAAAACATATTTGACTTAGATAAAAATCAAATCTTTCCTGTCTCAGCAGTGGCTTTCCAGTCAGACCTCAGTGCAGCTGAGTTGCAAATGAAGAATGTAAAAAAGAGGCACCAGCTGTCTGTGAGTGTAAAGCCTGTGAAGGGGTCAGCTGGCAGTGGTTTCTCTTTCTGCCAGCCGTGGTCACATTTACAGTAAAGGACCCAGTGGGCTCAAATCAGCTGCTTTGTGTTGTTCCAGGTGCCCTCAGGAACGTGGAGCTGCCACACACCACGGCCTGACACAGCACAGCCTCCCATGCACTGGGGTGATGGCTGGGGAGGCGGAAACTCCTGGGGCACACAAAGGCATTTCAGATGAATCAGACACCAAGAGTGAAGAAATTTAACTAGGGCTCCCTGAAAGAATCCAGCTCAGCTAAATTCACGTACCACCTGCATGAATTTATGAAATGGTACTTGGGGGCTCCCTGTTTCCTGTTTGTTGCAGTTTATCTGGAAGAGCAATGCCATTTTCAGTTCAGAATTACTTTTTCATATTGGATCAGGAGACAAACCTATCACTTGGAAGCCTGTCCAATAAGAGCAGATTTTTGGAGGGGACCTTAAAGATTATTAGTTTCCAACCCCTCTGCCACGGTCAGGGATACCTTTCACTAGACTAGACCTTCCTTGGCCTTTTCTGGATAACATACCTGTAGAAGCCTTTCCTGTTATTCTTTGTGTCCCTTTCCAGGTGCAGTTTTATCTTTGCCTTGGCCTTACCCACCCCATCCCTACACAACTGAACTTTATTCTTCCCGGGTTGCCTGTCCTTGCTTTCACTGCCTATTGCTTCTTGCCCTTTAGTTTGACCAGCACTTCCCTACATGCCAATTTCATGCCCTCCTTGCCTGTTTTCTAGCTTCTGGTGGTTTCCAGCTCTTGCATTCTGTGGAATACTTCCTTAAAGTTCTGCCAGCTCTGTTCCACTGCCTTGTCCCTGAGGGCAGTCTTTCCGGGGATCCCACTGATTTTCTCCCTGAAAAGCTGGAAGTCTTCTTTCCTAAAATTTAGAGGCATAACTTTACTCTTTGCCTGACCCATATCCCTTCCTGTTTCCAGTGCACCTCCTCATGGGAGAGTGTGGGAAACTGAAAAGCCCTGATTTAATGTAAGCACTACTTAGCAACAACCAAAACATCAGTGTGTTCTCCGTAATGTTCTCACACTGATGCCAAAATCTAGCCCTGCACCAGCTGCTAAGAAGAAAACGAGCACTACCCCAGATGAAAATCTTCAGTGCAAGGATATGGTTTGGATGCTGAGTTTGAACTATACACTGACAGTGCATCTGCACTGGAAAGGGAGAGGGAAAGCTTCTAATTCCCTGCTCAGTATCTGGACTGCTCCCCTAGCAAGCTTCCCATTCTCTGAGTTAGAAACATTAAAAGCAACTTCGTTTTCTTTCATGTGATTCTCTTCCCTCCCTCCCTTTTTCTCTCTTTCCTTTCAGCTTTCTCTATTAACATGAGGTCCTGGCTTCTGGCTGGATTGTGGAGCAGCTCTGGCTGTTTTCTCTACTATGAAAAATGAGTATTTCCACAAACTTTTAAAAGCACAACTGAATAGATATCCATTGCTGAATTCCTCCTCTAAGAGCTGCTTTTTACCTCAAAATGCCTGTGAGCAGTGACTGGAGAATGGTGCACTCAGCTACATCTTCCCTTCTCCTGCCATATGCTTCTCTTTTTGCTGCCAAATACAGAGCTACTGCTGCCACATGAAGCAGGCATGCCATTTTTCAATTCCCAGGGAGGGCCTTTTGCTGGAAGAGATGGAAAACTTTCTCTGTGGCTGCAGAAAGTGAATATTGTAATTTTTTAAACAAACTGCTCACCTCCTACCCTGTGAACACAGGAAAGATATTTGTTTTACTGTTCATATCACTCTTTTAATTTCAGAAGCATAAGAAAATCAATAAATAGAAGAGCCGATAGTTTAATCACTTGAGGAAAATTGATAGGTTATAATAAAAAGAAACCAAGCACTGATGGAACATAAAAGCCTCAAATGCCATCTCAATATGATCATACTGGTCTGCTTTGTAGCAGCATTGATTGAATCCTGTGACAAAATGAAACAAAAGACTTATCTTTGTAGGTGGTTTCTGTCTGAAGAAAGACCATGCCAGAAATCCTTTCACTGTAGGAAACATTAGTATCTCTTGCTCTCTCTTGAGTTGCGTTTAAAAAAAATGCTAGTTCATTAGTGAAATGCTTTGGATTTCTTATGGAGTGTTGGGTTTTTTTGTTTGTTTGGGTTTTTTTTGGGGGGGGAGATGGTGTTTTGTTTTGTTTTGTTTTTTCACTTCTGATTAAAAAAATAAACTTCAAGCCAAGCAAATGCTTTTTGCGAACATTGTTAGTCTGTAAATAAACAGTATTTTAATTTTAAAACTTTTGACTGATCCTCAGTTCACTTAAAGCAAATCACATGAAGTGCTGCAGATGCACCAGATGTGGTATAGTTACAGGAAAGCAAAGATACCGTTGAGGTTGGTTATAGAATACAAAGATGTGAGCAAGAGTCACAGGAGCAGAAATAATGGTTTATTCTGTGGTGCTGGGCCTTCACTGATCCAACCCCCCAAAACCCATAAGTGATACGAGAAAGAGGGGAGATAACAATCAAATTATATGAGGCAAGCTTTATAGGGAGAGGAAATATCTTTTATTCAATTGCCTGAGACATGGGAAAAAAACAGACATACATGGGCTTTTGATAAGTTCCAAGAGAAGCAGCACACTTCCAGGTGGAACTCATGTGGACTACAACTGCCCTGTATTTCTTATAAATATTTAATCATCCTTGGAAAAAGGTAGTTTGCATCTAGGCAACCCGGAGGAGGGTGAAAAGAAGTTATTTAGCTTTTTGGTTGTTAGGTCCTAAGGAACAGTGAGCAAAACACATCCTTAATTACCCAGATAATTCAGAACTTAGCCTGGGGGAAATTGAGGCTATGTTAATTCTCGGGAAGACTTTTGAATTTCTTTATCTGACTGTGTTCAAGCAGAGGAAGGTGTGCCCAGCCCAGTGTGCTTTAAACTAAAGTCAGTGGCTTCACACAGTCATATCACTGATGTTCCACTGGTACCACAGGTATCGTGGCCATGTGCTGCCTCATCTCCAAGGAGAAGCTCACTCTTCCTACAGAAAATATTAACCAGAAACCTCAGAAACAGCTAAAAAGCTTGGTCCTGAACCTAAGAAATGAAGCAAAAGGCTGCAGAGATGGGCGTGCAAATTGAGTCCTGCATCAAAATGAGTGTCAAACCATGTTGCATTATTTTATTACAAGAAAAGTAGTTTAAAGAGGGCAACATACTCGGTTACTTTCTGTTGTCTTTTTATTTTCCACCACGCCTTGTAAAACACTGCTGCTCATGACCAAGAGCATCTCCATGCTTTTCAGACTGCATGCAGTTCCTGAGAGGCAGCTGGTAATAAATCTCTGTGGCCCGATGCCCCCTCAGAAGGTGGCTTACAGTACAGAAGCAGACAATCAGGTGGACATGACTGCACATCTGGGGAAGCGATGAGCACCACCAGCTCTCGCTGGGATTTGTGCTCTAAAATCCTGTGTGGGCTTTATGAAACAGCCTTGAGAATGCAGAGGTGTTTTCTGCAGAGGGAGAGGAAAGAGACAGCAGTGTTGGCTGTACACCTCTGCAGGAAGACAGTCTGAAAACATCAGAAGCTTAGGAAGGTGTTTTGCATTTGCTTTACACAAACTGGTATTTTCTGAAGTCTAAGTTGCTTTTCTTGTTTTGCCAAGAAGATTGTTGTGATGCTGAAGCAGAAGCTTTTGCATTTTGTGTTTAGTTGCACAGCCAGCTGAGACCCCACCTTCTTCCCTGACATATTTTGAAGTATCCTTTCCCTTGTCAAAGCAAAAATATGTTCAGTCTCTAGTTTTCTTTTCCCAGTAAACCATGAAATTCCTTAGAGAAATGAACAACGGGAAAAAAATAAAATAGGGGCAGAGCAGGGTAGGGAGAGAAGATTTTGCTTGATATAAGACCAATCTCTCTCCAATCTAAAGTAAGGCAATTTAGGGGACCAAGAATTATTTCAACACCCTGTGGGTCAAGAGATTTCTTGCTTGAATAAACTTTGAATCAAAAGATATTTAGGTTTGTCATTAGGAAGAAATCCCTCACAGAAAGGGTGATTGGGCACTGGAATGGGCTGCCCAGGGAGGTGGTGGAGTCACCATCCCTGGAGGCATTTAAGAAAAGACTGGGTGTGGCACTCAATGCAATGGTCCAGCTGACAAGGTGATGTTGGGTCATAGGATGGACTTAATGATCACAAAGGTCTTTTCCAACCTAATTGTTTCTGTGATTCTGTGACTGTTTCCATTCTGGGGTGTATGTAGTTATGCAGCTAATGTGAAATGACAATTTAAACTAACACTATCCCTGTCAAAGGAAGTGAGCTTACTGGGGTTTCCTCTCCATCCCTACCTTCCATCTCTTTGGGTAGGAAATTCAATTTCAGCTCTTTGAATGTTTCTAATACTCACACCTGGGAAATTATTGCCCATCAGCATATCTCAAAGGCTAGAGCGGAGGCCATTTCTGTTCTGACACAATGTGCAGTTGATTTAAACTCACCAGCTGCTTTTTTCCAGACATGAAAGGACAGCCTGTGGAAACAGATGTTTACCTGATTAAGATGCATAGGGAAGTCTCAGTACAAACAAGAACCAGGTTGTTGGACATCCTTCCTGTGATAAAATCTGAACAGTAAAGTCCTCCAACAAGATGCAGAACTGGTTAAAGGGACTTAATGACCATGCCCATGCCTTCAACCCTGGCAGCACCTACTTGAACTGCTTATGCAAGTAGCAAGGTAGCTGTGTCAAATTCTTTCAGCAGTTTCTTGAGACAGCGAGTGATGAGCACTTTTCACTGTAGCAAAATGATTTCTCCCTGCTCTCTGGCAGTATCACCCTTGTGATACCTGCAGATCAGTGGTGCCTTCTTCCAGGGCTTAGATCTGTTGTTCAAATCAAAGCAGGACCTCATCTCTGCTTTCCACCCAGTCACCTTTCCAGATGAGCCCAGGAAATTTCTGAAGTCTTGCTTTCCAAAACAGCAGATATCACCAGTCTCAGGGAAAGCAGTTCCAGGTGTGTGCAGAGGTGCTGGGCCCTGCAGTGTGTGGTTGGGCTGTGGAGCCTATGGTGTGCTTCACTCAGACCAGTATTTCAGCAGCAGAGAGGTAAAATGTGAGGAAATGAGAGGGGCAAAACTTGCAGGTTCAAAGATAGGGTGAACAGGGAAGGGAGGGAGGGAGGGGGAAAGGAAGGAAGGAAGGACGGAAGGAATATTGGTGTGTTGGTGTCAGGAGTTACCCTGTCCAACTTCTCTCCCTTCTAATGGGTTACTGGCAACGATAATTTTTTTCCATGGAAGTAAGTGCTTCTACTTTTACTCTGTGATGTGCTGTGGCTTGATCCTTTGGAAGGCCACGTGTGCAAACTGTCAGATTTCCTGTGATTTATGACTCTAAAAATGACATTTCTGGATGCCCCAGCTAACAATTTGACAAGAATAGGAAGTTCTGGAAATAATTAGTCAGTGAGATATAGGGTGTAGCAATGATAATTAATAACAATGTTGTGCCCTTCTTCAAATATTGCACTCATCAAAGACTGTTCAAGTACTGAATACATCCCAATTAATTGTATCTCATGGCCACTCACCTTCCCACACTAGGTGATAATTATTGCCACATCACAAACAATAGACCTGAGATACTGAGAAGTGAAGACTCCTGTCTTCAGTGGAGGTGTCTAACAGATGGTGACAAGGTTTTGCAAAGGTGCTGAGTGCCCCTTTTCTTATTTTCAGGCCAAGGGAACAGATTTAGCAGTCCAGTGCTAAGCTGTGAACACACCCTGGGCAGCAATAACATTGTGAAGTCTTCTCCAACACCTGGGATATTTTCCTTGAAGAGCTTGTAAGCACATCACTAATTACATAAGAGTTCCAACTCTCAGGCTGATTACAAAATCAGGGAATGACAAAATGACAAAATCACAGAATGCATAAGGTTGGCAGGGACCACAGTGGGTCATCTGGTCCAACCTCCCTGCTCGGGCAGGGTCACACATGGCACAGGATTGTCTCTTCATGTTCAGGTGGAACTTCTTGTGTTCTGTTTTATGCCCATTCCCTCTCATCCTGTTGCTTGGCCACCGATAAGAGCCTGGAAACATCCTCTTGACACCCTCCCTTCAGATACTGATAGACATTGATGAGGTCCCCTCAGTCACCTCTTCTCAAGGCTGATCATGCCCAACTCTCTCAGCCTTTCCTCATAAGAGATATGCTCCAATCCCCTCATCATCTTTCTCACCCTCCACAGGACTCACTCCAGGAGCTCAATGTCTCTCTTTTCCTGAGGAGCCAAGAACTGGACACAACACTGGAGGTCAGACCTCACTAAATCTCAGTAGAGGGGCAGGATCACTTCCCTCGGCCTTGTGTAAATCTTCCTACCAACATTCCTTTACTCCAATATCCTGTGTCAGACATTCCAGAGGGCTGATCTAGCCAGTGGAGACACATGCAAAGAAAGCATTCAGTAACTCTGCATTCCCTGCATCCATTGTCTGCAAGGAATGTGATATCCTCTCCTTGCAGGTGCAGAGCAAAGCCTGGAAAGATGCAGTGAGTGAAGAGTAAAGGCCAGAAAGGAAGTTTTCTTAAGGAACAGGAGTAGCCTAGAGACTTCAAATGTTAATAAAAGGATTTTTAATGTCCAGCCTGTGAGGTCTGTGACATTTTAAACTCTTTAATTGGAACTGGTTTAGATACTACACTCTGTGGATTAGGGCCACTGATATTCCACTAATGTGTTTCAAGGCTTTGACTCTTAATTCCTGTTAGCAATTGCAAGTATCAATCATTTGCATATGCCTGAGTGGCAGCAGTATCTAGGTCCTCCATTCAGACTTACAAAATGTTGGTTAAAACAAAATCCTTGGCCTTTTGAGGACTTCAGATAATTTGTCATTTAAGGAGAGGTGCCTTTACATTTTTCTGTCACCCACTGCGTCAAGCAGTGCTTTAAAAATTGCTACCAATACACAATTTCCAGCAATATTTGCATTGTGTTTTTAAACTACTGAGAGCTCTGTATTGACCACTAAGAGTTTAAGTGACTGTTTGCAATGCAGGGAATACAATGCCAGAGTCATTACAGGGATAAAAATTCAAGTCTGAAATTTGCCCTGGCAAAAGTGAGCAGGTGACTGGATTCAGAAAGCAGGTGACCTCTTCCAGACCTGTGTTCCTGCAAAGATTCAGCTTGCCAAGATGAGGACAGCTCAAAAATGCCCTCTGCTTTTTTCAACATAACTAGCCAATACAATTGATACCATTTTGCAATGCTTGTTTCCCTTTGCTTGGGAGCTGAGTGAATTTCATATCGAGTAATTGGGGGACACTTTCAGAAGTCATACCAAGCAGTCTTGTAATTTAGGCCACAGAAAATCTGCTTGCAATTCAGAAAGCATCTTGGAATTCAGGCCACAGCCGCTCTGCTTCTTGACACTGTTAATAATTACACTCCCTGCTGAGACCAGACGCAGTCCATGACACATAAAGGTGCAAGGGAAGCCTGATGGCCTCTGGAAAAAAGTTTTCTCTGTAACAAGAACTTGATGAGTTGCTGATACCTGTCCATATGTCACCCCCACCCTTCCTCCCAGCACTGAGAAAAGCAGCCTGTAATTTTTTCCCCATTAGGAGTTATTGGTGGGAAGAAGATAGGACAAGGAATTGAGCCATCATTATATATTGCTGACAAATGTCTTCTTCAAACAAGATTCCTCTGAAATCTCACCAGGACAGAGTGATGTGCCCTGTACTTTCTCAAATCAGACAAAGGACAGCTAGACAGCTCTCCACAACACTGAATGATATATTGAACAGGACAAAACTGATGTCCTTTGATACATCCAGATGATGTATTTGTCCTGAAAAGCCTTTGCAACAAAATTTGGTTGCAGCTGAATTATGTTTGACAAAATTTTCCCTCTACTTAAGAAAAAAATTAAATTTTCTCTATATTTCACTTTATTTTTCTTTTGCTTTGAATATTTTTGTTGTTGTCATTGTTCAGGGAAATAAAATGAGGAGGAAAAGTATACTAATTTTTAAAAAAATAATTTTCACCTCAATCATGCTTATAAATCTTTCTTCCCAAGGAACAGGACAGACTAATCAGATATTTTAAAGCCACCATGGGAGAATTTTAAAGCAAGGCAGAAGATCTGCCATAAAGAGTTGATATAACCTTTCTACTGGGATAGGTACTCATCTTGGTACATAGATTAAGAGAAGTACTCATTAAGCACTCTCAGTAACAATCATTTAGATTCCTTACAATAATCTTTTTGCACAACTGGATTGTGGTAAAACCTGAAATCATTCTACACCACTAAGCAATAAGACCCTTTACCATTATATTTGAACTTTTAGAAGACTATTTTACTATTGAATGCTTGCTTCTGCTTTTATTTGCTGTTAAAAGGGGGTTCAGTATGCTACTTTGTGCAAAAGAAATGCTCATAAGCCAATTATACCAGATTTGTACTAAAGTCTCATTGCATTTTATGACAAAAAAATTCTCTAATCTAGTTGTAAACTTCTCTAACATGACAGTTATATTTTGAATAAAATTACTTAGCAATTCATTTTATTCCTAATTCACAACATCACATAGATAGTACTTGTTCACTTTATTTTTCCTCTGTCTCTGTATCCAACCCATTGCTAACAGAATCATAGAATAGTTTTGATTGGAAGGGACCTTTAAAGGTCATCTAGTCCACTTCCCTCAGGAGTCTGTGGTGAATCTGTCAGCTCCCATAGACTTCAGTATGATCCGGTTCCTAAGATGATCACAAACCTGATCTTCTCTTACAGAGAGAGGGACTGTGCTCCCCCAGGCCCTGTCCTGTGATCCATCCACTCCAGAGGTGTTGGGAGAGAGGTTGCCAGTGAAGACTGAGGCAAAGAGGTTGTTGAATACCTGACTCCTTAGCAGCTTGCCAGTGGTGTTCATCAGGAGAAATATGCCTTCTTTAACCGTCCTTTTCTCTTACTATTCCTGGTGTCCCTTGACAAATTCAGCTCCAGCTTCACCTTACCTTTCTAACCTCATCCACACACAACTGAACTTCATGTCTCTACACTTTCCAGGTTACCTGTCCTTCTTTCCACTGTCTGTGCATTTGCTTCCTGCTTTTTAATCTTACAGGTAAGTCTTGATTCATCCATGCCAGCCTCTTCCCTTCCTTTTCTGATTTCTTACATAAAGATAGACAGCTCTCATGCTGTATAGAAAGTGTCTTTAAAAGTCTTCCAGATCTGTCCTGCTCCCTTGTCCTGAAGGGCAGTTACCCAGAAAACATTATTGATTAACGCCTTGAACAGCTGACAGTTTGTTTTCCTAAAATTCTGATTAAACCCAGATCACTTAGTCTCACAATGGGAAGAGTTTCCCAAAAGGTGTTCAAGTGTTTTGCTTCAGAGGTAGCACAGAGACTGCCTTTTTAGTTTGGACCCTTGGAGTTTGCATTAAATATCTGTCCTTCCCATGCCTAAAGTCAGATCAAAAGAACCTGACCTATTTCTTCCATCTTCCCTGTACATTAGATCAGATAGGACATATTATTCCATATTTCACTGGCTGCAGGCAGAGCTGCAAGCTCCTATGCCCACCCATGCCCAAGGAAATTGCATGTTTCCACAGCTGCATGCAAATGTTTTCTGCCTACAGAAAATGACATCCTCCTTTGTACTTTGCTTCTTGTCTCTTTTGTTCTTCTGAATTGTTTTGATAGTTGGGAGGAAAGGGGAAAAAAGAGAAGGAGAAAAGCTGAAATACAAGAATGAGAACAAGAGAGTAATACTGCTACAAAGCAAGGGATGAAGGGAAAGTTAATAACCTTATTCCAAAGTGACAGTGTTCATACACACAGCCCTAACTCAAGTTTCTGTTTCAGACAACTCCCACAGCAGTCGAAGTTTGCCTTTTTGGAGTAAGTGTTATTTCCTTCTATGGATGGGCTGAAGCAGGCTGCAGGTGACAGTCCAGGAAACTCCAAAACTACAGTGATGGGGAAACAAAGCAACAGGAATGCAATTCTGCAAACCTACATGTCCTCAGCTAGTTTTAACCCTGAATACACTCACACAGTGCAGTTCAAATTGCATAAGCTACCAAAACTTAAAATACTTGTTGTAACTTTTCTACCCCTTGATCTCATGATATGATAATGCATTGAAAAACACTTTCATTTAGGTACAAGGATAATCTTTTTGCAGGCTTCAAAATCACTTTTCTTCTCCAGAGGAGCTAGAGACAGAATGAACATTTCCTTCAGTCCCTTTT
Organism: Pomatostomus ruficeps; assembly: GCA_013400735.1. NCBI lineage: Eukaryota > Metazoa > Chordata > Aves > Passeriformes > Timaliidae > Pomatostomus > Pomatostomus ruficeps. Next base: position 2,074 of record VYZT01035970.1, on the reverse strand, counting down.
TTCCCCTGAACTAATCCATTCAGGCTTAAAATAAAGAGGATATGATTTCTTAAAGGCTGAAATTCAGAGAGCTTCAGAACAGAAATATATATCAAAGGGCTAAAGTATGGAAATATATCTGCCAGGAATCTGATGGCTCTTTCCTCCAGGACACAGAGCTATCCCAAAGAACAGGCAATCCTGTGCAGTCTGTGAGCCATCTGACTGTAATTATCAAAAGCATATAAAAGCATAACAAAACCCAGTACTCCAGACAGCCACTCCACTGTTCATCCACAGTTCCTAAAAGCGGAGGGCATGAACATGATAAATAATAATGCAGTGCACTACAGTACTGCCTTGAGAAACAGTAATCCATAAATATGTGGGAGTCCAAAATACATCCCTACTGATGACAGGACTGCCACTGCCCTGAAGGACTGCATTTCTCCCTCTTTAAAAGGGCTAGCTGCCCTTTAAAGAACAAGAGGGGAAAGAATTAAGTTCAAGCATGATAAATAGTTCAGTGCAGTAGCCTATTAATGGATGAGTAATTGACTAATAATTGTACACCTTTCTATGTCTGCCCTTAAATTAAATCCTGCCACCTCAATCCATCAAGTTTGTTTACTGGAACATCCTGTAAAGTGAGCAGTTTTCTATATATGCCCATTTTCCAGCAGGAGAAGGGAAGCAGGAGTCTTTGGCCTTTTAAAACATGAGCAGCTGGGGAGCTTAAGTGGTCACGTATCAATATTGAAGTGCTCTTATTTAACAGAGACTGCAAGAGGATCTGATGGTTTGATTCTACATGATTGGCACTTTACAGTCACAGCTATCCTGGGAAGCTGATATCACTCCCCATCCTAACCATCTTCTCCTCTGCAGTACTTGTGGTGGAAGGTTTTGTAGGAAGCCTTTTTGCATAGCCGACATATTCAGTGCAGTTCTCCTCAAGTGACCACACTGTTAAGAAAGGGAAACTTCCACAAATGTCAGGTCTTTGCTTTCTCCTAACACAGTGGCCCAGTGAAGGGACTGGTGGCATGGTGGAGGTGGGAACTGAGCTGGCAAGTGAGATGTGCAGTGCTTCTAGTTCAGTTAACAAATCGCTTGGTTGCCCTGCTAAATCCATCCCTGCTTCTGTCCCACCCCCAAAATTAGGGACTAGATTAGACAGTGCAGATATCACTCCAGGTTAGGTCCTACTGGGGTCTGGTTCCTTGAAGGTGTAGCCCTGAGAGAAGAGAACTCTAAAACTCCTCCATAAGCAGATATTCTAGGCAAAGGGGATAACCAAGGATGCAATATCTGCAACTGCAATGAGTAGTGTTGGAGGAAAGGGAGCCAAGTGCCTGCCCAGAAGCTGTAATGAATGGATGAGTCAGGAGACACCTCAGGAGTGTTATTCACACCTCAGGGGTATCTCCTGTTGTTTAGGAATAGTGAGAGAGAAGGAATCATTACAATGTCAGCCTTTCCCATTATTCAATTGTGCCCACTGCATACAGGGCTGCCTAAAGCAAGAAATGGAGGTGCTGCTCCTCAGTGTGTCCCTTTTGAGCTTAGAGGCCCATCCTAGTACAGCCTCCAGGTTACGGTGAGGCTCTTCCTCCAGTTAGAATCTAATTACCTTAGAAAACAGTGGAGAATTTCAATCTTTTTTTTTCTTTTTTTTTTTTTTTTTTCCCTTTTTTTTTTGTTTTCCTTTTCTGTAGGCCCATCAATCTTGTTTCTTGAAGTAATTTGATTTCCCCTTCTCTCTCAAAGAATGATAAATCTTCTCGGGGGCAGGAGGAAGCATGTGAAGGAGAAGAAACTAATTTTCAGTGTAAAGTTAAATACATTGATTGTTTGATTGCTGATTGTTTGCTGTGATACTCCAGTGTACTTGCAGCTAAATTCCTGAACTAGATGCACAAGGTCTACTGACTTTAGCAGGAATCTGCTGGCAGCTGTGAAACACTGGAACATAGTTGGAAATACTGCAGTAATCCAAGCCAAAATTGCACTCTGATCCTGCTTCAGGGTCTTAAAACTTACATACTTTTGGAACCTTTAGGGGGTTTTAACACTGTCACTGAAAACTGCGGGA
>VYZT01035969.1:0-16986 GCA_013400735.1 Pomatostomus ruficeps | reverse complement strand
CCATGTTTGCACCCATCGGTCAGCCTTTCCTCTCCAACGGAGTGCCAAGGGCTCACAGTTCTCCACATCCTATGAATCGTGCATTCTGTGCAGCTATCCAAGATTCATGCTCCAAAAATTAAACAAAAGAAAAAAAATACTAGAAAATATAAAGGAAATTAAACAGCATTAATAATTTTTTTCTGGTAAATAAACTATGTAATATTGAAATTTTAAATATAATTTTAATTACCCCTGAAGTATTGATTCTATTGTGGTTTTGTTAGAAAATTAAACAGGAAGAAAAGATTTTAATGAAGAATTAATATGTCTAGTAGAATAACAATAAAGTGAAAGTAAAACAACAAAATGATGAATTGATTTTAGAACAATAAAAAATGAAAAAGAATAGGAAAAACTTAACATTAGCAAGTTAGCAAAATGCCAAAATCTTTAAAGATTTTACAGAATTATAGAATCATAGAAATATTTCATTTGGAAAAGACCTTTAAGAATATAAAATCCAACTCTGTACCTAGCACTGCCTAGTCCACTACTGAACCACGTCCCTAAATGCCACACCTACATTCTTTCTAAATACTTGCAAGGATGATGGTTCCACCACGTCCTTGGGCACCCTGTTCTAGCATTTGAAAACCCTTTCACTGAAGAAATTTCCCCCAATATCCAATCTAAACCTCTCCTTGTGGAACCTGAGGCCACTTCCTTTCATCCCGTCACTTGTTACTTGGGAGAACAGGCCACCACCCACCTGGCTAAAACCTCCTTTCAGGCAGTTGAAGAGAGTGATAAGGTCTTCCCTCTCTTCCCCAGACTAAACAACCCCAGTTCCCATAGCAGTACCTCAGCAGACTTGTGCTCCAGGTCCTCCATCAGCTTCATTGCCCTTCTCCGGACATGGTCCAGCAACCTCAACTTCTCCTCCAAAGGAGTCCAGAACTGGACACAGCACTCATGGTGTGGCCTCATCAGTACTGAGAACAAGGGACAATCCCTTCCCTGGTCCTGCTGGCCACACCATTCCTGATCCAGGCCAGGATGCCACTGGCCTTCTTGGCCAACTGGGCACACGCTGGCTCAGGTTCAGCTGCTGTCGATCAGCATCCCCAGGTCCTTCTCACCAGGGCTCCTTTCCATCCACTCTGTTCCCAGCCCACAGTGCTGCCTGCAGCTGTTGTGACCCAAGTGCAGGATCTGGCACTTGGCCTTGTAGAACCTCAGACAATTGGCCTTGGACCATGGATCCAGCGTCTCTAGATCCCAGTATACGGTCTTTGTGCAGATGAACAGTCCTACCCAACTTGGTGTCATCTGTAAAAAGATTGAGAGTNCAGTCCTACCCAACTTGGTGTCATCTGTAAAAAGATTGAGAGTACCCTTGACCCCTCACCTAGATCATTGATAAAGATATTTAACAAATCTTGTCCCAGTATTGAGCCCTGGGAAACACCACCTGTGACTGGGCACCAACTCTATGTATAACCATTCACCACCATTCCCTGGGCCTGGCCATCCCACCAGTTTTTACCCAGGGAAGAGTGCACCTGTCCAAGCTGTGACCAGCCCGTTTCTTCTGGAGAATGCTGCATAAGACAGTGTCAAAATTCATTCTAAACTGAAGCTTAAAGTAGACAGCATCTGCAGTCCTTTCCGCACTCACTAAGCAGGTCAGCTTGTCACAGAATGAGACCAGTTTGGTCAGCAGGACCTGCCTTTCATAAGCCCATGCTGACTGGATCATACAGAGAAAAAATTTAAACCAATTTTTTCATAAAATTACCTCTGTCTGAAAGCTTGGCTAGAGTAAAAAGAGAGAAAAATTGAGGATTAAAATAGTAAATGGGTAGGAAAGAAAAGCACTTTTAGATCTGAATAAAAGTTTGATGAAACAGTAAAAATTAAGGGAAATCAACTGCTTTTTCAATTGGTGACCCTAATTTTCAGACTATTAGAATGTCTCTTTTTAACGAAGAGACTAAATTTCAGTTAATTGCTATACTTTATTTCTTTATTATTAGCTGGCAGAACTAAAGAAAAGATTTTTGACTGGGGTCAAAATTTTACGGCTGATATTTTAGTGCAAAAAATGAAATCTGCTCTTCATTTCTAAGAGAAGTGTTGAAAAGATTACAGAATCAAATTTTCTTTCTTTATTCCTATTAACTGCTTTTAATCTCATTCCTTTGGTTGTATAGATAAGATAGCTGTTGCATTTCTCTCTGCCATAAAGATGCAAGGTTTTGTATTTTGCAACCAATAATAATGATGTTAAAATATATGTGAGTGCACGTATGTGTAGCATGCTGCTGATATTTTACTGTATTACAATGAACATAATCAAGTAAACCATGACATTAAACAAGAAAAGTTATCTTTTAGTACTCATTAATCTTTAAGACAGTTAACTCCATTGTTACCCTTACCTGTGGAACCTTAACTTGAATCTCTTAATTTAAGTCATATTTGTTTATGTTATACTAACTGTTTATTTACACCCAGAGCTCACATTCTGTGTTTCTGGAGCCATAATAGCCACTTGAAAATAAGATGAAGAATTTTACATATATAACTGTTTGGTATCTTATGACTTGGAATAGACCTTAAAAAAAGTGTAAGTTCTTCATTTGAGTGTTTAACCAATTCTACCCATTCACATTGAAAATCTGAGAAAATCCATAGAGATTTTCAGAGATAGACAATTGATTCAAATTTTAGGTTTTTTCATTAAGATAGGGCTGAAATTGCAATTCATGATCTGAAACAGAGAGATGGCACAATATGTTCAAAAACAATTACATTGATGCTTTCAGTAAGGGCAAAACAATAGATTTTTCTTCTCTGTTCTTGTTCTCAGAAACATCTGAACTGTTTTAAGTGGCATTTTCAAAGACCTTTCAGCCTGAGGCATAGCCATTCTTCATGGAATTACTAAATTGAGTGGTTCAAGTTCAGCAAAGCAAGCTAAAACAGTGTTTAGATGATGCTAGTCATGACTCTTCCCCCATGTGAAAAAAGAAAGTCACACAATTCTAATATTTTAATTCTTTCAGCATTTATCTGTTCTTCCAAAAGATAGTTTAGAATTATCTTGAAACTGAATGAAGCTTACCTAATAGTAATACATTGAATTTTGACAATACTTTAATTATTAATATTAACATTAGATAGATTTACAGAAATCAGAAATTAAGTTATATATTGACTATACCGCTCAATAATTATCTTGATGAGTCCTCTCAGTCTCATTGAGCAAGATGACAGCTTGCTTTGTTCTTCTTTATTGTTCAGATTCTGTAAATATTCAGCACAAAATTCAGACAACTAAAAAGAGAAGATGGAAACCGTGTCACAAAGAATTTTAAATGCTGGGAAATTAACCCCGGTATGACACACTCAATCATATTTAAATCTAGAACAAAGACAGTTAGAATATAATTATGTAAAGAAATTGAAATAGTTAAGACTTCAGTAACTTGATTTGACCTTGCATATTATCTGAGTCTAGTTGCATTTATATAGCCACATAACTCACACTGGAGTATGTAGCACAGCTATGATATTTTTCTCACTCGTCACTGCTTTACAAACTGCTGCTTGATTTCTTCAGCCTGGAACAGGCTCTGGGGAGACCTTAGAGCACCGTCCAGTACCCAAAGGGCTCCTACAAGAGAGCAGAAGAGGGACTCTTTACAAGAGCATGCAGTGATAGGACTAGGGGGAATGGCTTCAAACTGGCTGAGGTTAGTTTCAGATAAGCTATGAGGAAGAAATTCTTTCCTGTGCAGGTGAGGAGACATTGGAAAAGGTCTCTCCCCATCCTGAGAGATGTTCAAGACCAGGCTGGATCAGACCATGGGCAGCCTAGTCTAGTGGAAGGTTTCCCTGCCCATAGTGGAGGGAGGGAGGGATGAAGGGATCAAGATGGGACATGGTTTAATGGCAGACTTGGCAGTGTTTGATGGTTGGACTCAGTGACCTTAGAAATCTTTTCCAACATAAATCGTTCTATGATTCCATGATCTTTGAGGACGCGTCCAACACTAACCATTCTATGATTCTATTTTATGATTCTATTCTTCATTCTATTCTAAAAATTTTCACAAACATGCAGTACTGTTGCAAGGGCAAAGCTTGACAGGTCCTGCAGATATTTACCAGTTGTTTTCACATTATGCCAATCTACTGTGATTTCTTCCCTGGCACAGGAATAGCCATAGTTCTGCCCCACCCCACATATATCAATGTGCTGTTACATTTTAAACAGATGTAAAAATTTTAGCTATAATAGTCAGCAATTAAGTAAATTGTTATTTATTTTAAGAATCACCTGACAAATCAGCTTATAAAATGTCTTCTAAAGGAAAGTAATATTTTGTCTAGGGAAGGCATGTGTATGTTATTCTTGTGTAACAGGAAGAAGAAAGAAGTTTTATGAGGGAAATGAAGACCTGTTTAAAAAAGATATGCTTAATAAAAATGACTCTTAGTAATTCAAAACTATAACAACAAAAGCCTGGTTCTCAGACAACAACCTGATTAGGATTGATTTCTTGTTTCTCAGGAGAGACATACTTCACATGTACCTTCCTCTGTATGCTGGCTTTTAATTGAAAACAACATTTCTGCTGAAGTGTCATATCTGGAGATATCTGTTGCAGTCTTCAGCTGTTCACAAACACAGCAATTGTGTGGGTGGAGGTATAGTCGTGTCAGGAGTCATAATCTAGAGAGAGAAGTGGTGGAAGCTAACGGAAGTGTACTTCTCATACAGTACAACAGTAGCACATCATGGAAACTGCCCATGGGGAATATTTAGCTAGAAATCTGCAGGGTATTTTTTTCCCTAGAAGTCAAATGCTATTATTCAAAATCTCCTGGATGTGGAGGCACACTCTGGTTTTAATAAATATCCTTCATCTGAACCAGTTGCTTACAGCCACCAGTTTGGACTGTTGATAGGATATCTCAGTGACATCTCAAACAAATTTCTCACTTTTTCTCGCTAGGCCATGCTCTTTCCTGAGTGCAGCAGGATCTTGTTGTCCTGAAATACTTCTCTCTGTACTCAGCCTTTTCAACCTCTTAATAGCCCTCAGGGGTTTAGTTTTCCCTGTTCAAAGTTTGCTCTGATGTGGTGCAGCCATGTAGTCTTAGACCAGGTCTCTGGAAAACAAAAAAAAACCAGTAAGAAGAGATTAAATGAGCATCCCCTTGCCTGGATGTTGATTTACACCATCAGTCCCTGTCCAAATTGCGTCACAGTTTTGCCTGGGCCTGTGTCCTGCCCATCCCTGGCCATCGCCTGTCCTTTAGGAATCGTCTCCCCAGTTTGCCCTGGGACTGGCATTCTCAGTACAGAACTGCCTGGCTGGACTGTGGCCAACCCTGGTCTTCATCACCTGACCTGACCTGTTCAGCCACAGTAGCATTGTGTCCCTTGTTGAGGAGGTCTTGCTGTCACCCTTAGCTCTGCTTCCTTTCTGGAGGCTCTTTTCTGCTTCATGGGTATAGCACTCTTCAGGCAGGCCTACCAGGCCGAGGGCCTAAAGGAGAGCCACACAAGGAACCACACAGAGACAGCAGCAGGAAAGGGCAGAAAGAGAGAGGGCAGAACCCTCTGACTTTTATTTATATGTTTTCACACATCACCGTGGATTGGAGGTAGAAATTACTACTTTTTTTAAACTACTGGTCAAAGTATTTGTCAATTATATTTTTTTACTCATTATACTGGAATTATAAACATAGATACAGTTTAGGAAAACATAGATAGTTACCAAGAGAAACCATGGCCATGGTACAGAAAGTCTGAGAAAAATGTTATAAAAAGAAAAACACTGAACACTGCAAAGTCAGAGCAACACATGGGTGTGAAAGACATTATTTGCAACAATAGTTATTTCATAAGTGTATTATATGAAAATCAGTATCTTATTCTACTTGCTATTTTCTGTTTCACTGATGAAAAAAGTGTATTTTTTTATTTACTATATTGAACCCTGCCCAGAATTTTAAATTTAATTAATGTAATTTTAGATTTAAAAAAATACACTTTTTTTTTGAGTATAGAGAAATCAGATATGAATGATGCCATAAACTTTTACTGGGTGTAGGTATATTTTTAAGTTTTCTTATCAGAATATTCCTGAACTTTGCAAGATTTTTGGAGGTTGTGATAATTTGAGGCTTTTGGATGGAAATGTAGATGCTTTCCACCAGCGAATGTATAAGAACAGCAACTTTTCTTAGCTGAGAAAAATTCTGCATTCTTTATATGTATGCAATGATGTAAAGACAGAGGAAAGCTGATACCTCTATAATATCACCGTTATTTAAGTGTACTTATCACACCTATGTGATTCAGCCAGGATTAAACTGGCTGAATGATATCTGTAAGAATTTTATACATACCATGTCATTAACTAAGGAGCAATGAAGAACCATCATATCTTGAAATGAACCCTTGTGTGTGCTATTTCACAATCTCAGGTTAAAAATGTGTAATGCAATTGTTTTGAAAAATTATTTTCCCTGAATTGCATTAGCGAGCTGTGTATCCTTCTCTTTTGTAAGTAAAGATTTCCCTAGAAATCTGAAAAGAAGGGTAAATTAAAAGACATCGCTACAGCATAAAAGTATCTTTGGATTCTTTTATAAAATATCCTGCAATATTTTTAAAATAAGGATGTGCAGTCTAAGGCATGATAGGAAGTAATATAGACTACAATTTCTTGAATCAGCTAACAAAATTTCCCAAAAGTTGGCTGTATTTTTTATTGATTGGTCACATATTTATACATCCATAATTGTAATTTGACATGTGTGTTTTAACAATGAGAAAACAATTTTTCTCTTCTCTGAGTCTCTTCTGATATGAGAAGATGGGTTTTGCTTCTGTATAGAGCTGGCAAATTTGCTATCTCTGTTACATTACAAAAACATGGAATTAGATTAAACACAAAGAGCTTACATCTTATTTTTGCAAAGTGTTTGTGCACAAAGTATTTATGGCTTCATATTGAACAAACTCCATCAACACAGAGATAAATAGGTGTATGTGTCTATTTGACTTCCTTGCATGAGCACAGAGATGTGTTTTCAACACAGAGACAATTGAGTTGCAAAACCCTAATTCTTAATTGCCATGTCTTTAATTTTTTCCCTATTCTGTTCAGGGTTTTTCCATCTGATCAGGCAGAAGCCAACAAAATCAGAGATATTTTATAAATTTCTATCTTTGTTCATTTAAAAGGTAAAGGATATTACAAAATGGATTTTTTTTCTCATATTGTCTTTGCATGCTTTTTGCTACTAAAAGGTTTTGACAGTTGGAGTCTGACATGGTATCAGAAAAGAAAAAGAAAAAAAAACCCCAAAATTAATAAATTGACTATTCTCCTGTAGATTTTCTATCAGGAATTGTGATGTATCTGGCAATTTCTAAAGAGAGTTTGCTGCAGAGCTTATTGCAAGAGATACATTAGTGTTATCATAGCTGTTACACTGGATGCATATATTCATTTGATACATTTTTACATTTCATAAAAATATCCATTGATTTTAGGTTTTCCCCAAGTGATGAAAAACAGCTACTAGAGACAATTAAAGAGCAGAGTTGTTCAATCATTCCTGTGAAATCTAATATGCTCTCTCTCATGACCTGTGGTGATTTTATAGCATTCTGTCATTGAGACATGTAAGTGGGTATTCTGTTTGCATTAAAGGGAGGGAAAGAATGAAATAAGGTGCAATTGCAGGTGCTTAGGAGCCAAAAGACAATCAGGTACCCAAGTCCAAAGAAGAATCCAGATGATGATGATGAACAGCAATGTAAATATTTTAACTATGGAATAAAAAATGCATCGGGTGAAAAGAGGAAGAAAGTTCTATATTTTTAAATAATTCTATTTTTGTTGCTCACTATATTCTCAGTGGCAAAATGTGACTAAATATGGGTTTTGGTATTACTTAAAATGATCACTTGTGTCCTCTTGGCAGACTCTAGCTGGATGGCAGCACATCAGTAGGAAAATCTCCTGAGATGTGACACCAAAGAACAGATAAAGGTAGACTGCTGCTGAAGAAACCGATAGACTCAAAAAAAAGTAAAAAGGAAAAGGCAATTAAAAAAAAGTTATTTTCAGGGCATACAGTACTAAAAATAAATAACAAATTTATTCTCTAAATAAATGCAGATGATACACTCTACACTGTCTTACACTTCAGGTTAGTTGTAGGGAAGATTACTTTCCTCACTAAGGTTACTTATTATGCCAGTAAATCCCGTCTATATTTGCTCTCCGGTAGATGTTGGCATAAAGGAGAACCAGATGATGATTAACCTAAATCAAAATAATTTTAATAATGTTGTGATGGTCCATAAAACAGTGAAAATATTTATTGAATGTGGTAACTTATATTTCATGTTGTTGGAATCAATGGGAGGTAGGTATATAAAATTTCTCCTTTTGGGATACATTTCTTTTGTGATTCAAAACTCTGGAAGCTGTTTGAATCCATCTCTCTGCAGATATACATGCCTTAAAGGAGGAATTTTCTCTTAGAAAATAATGATGTTTGGTACCTGTTCCTCACAATCTATAGTGATGAACATCTCTCTAAAAACATCTCAGTTTTTCAGAGAAACATCTTTATTCTTTATTTCTTTAAGGTTTTCAGTTTCTCAGACTTAGCAGGCAAGCTGATCTCTTCTAACCATAAAGGCATTTTTGACTCATTTCCCTTAATTACTCAGGAGTTTTAATACTCTCACTACTGGCAATCCACATACTGGATGTTCATTTTCCCCTGGAAACTGTATTTTTCTGGAAAAAGTGTAGTGGCTAAGACTGCGACCACATTTGAACCAGAAATGCTCGTCAGTGTGGCAATACTGGTTAGGGACCCGACTCATATAATGCTTTCCTGGAAGCAACTGAATATTCATTAGGATATTTATATCACATAAACAGCTTCTGCTATCATAGTTTTCTTCATCTAAGCAGCTAGAATAAATAATATCCGCAAATTTGATCTTCTTACCAATTACACCTATCTAGAAAGACAGGTCTGAATATACTCAAATCTTATCATAGTTGTTTGAATTCTATAAGCTTTGGTTATTGATATCTTCATATATAGTCAGCAGTGCAAAGGAATAAATCTGTTGAAAGCAGTGGATTAAATGGATGACTAATTATCCATGCTTCAGCAGCAGACAAAATGAAGCTTCCTTTGTATCTACTAGGATAGTTATATAACTCTGCAGTTCTTTATAGCAAATGTCTAATTATATAAAAGCTAGATTTTCTTCCAGACTCCCTACTGGTCTGTTATTACACGTATATATCAGCAGCCTGCACTGAAGATGCATTGGGATAATCAGGACAAGCGTCCCACTAGATTGACTTATTGGAACATTGCCGCATCTGACAGAGGCCTCGCGAGGATTTATATCTCAAACGTAACAAGGAGGCAGCCAGAGATTGTGTTTAGCTACAGAACAAATGCCATGTTTGTGCCTGATTGCCCCCAGAGTGTACTTTGTTTCTGAGCCTCTGACTTACTGGAAATAATGATAAAAAGTTGAAAGTTATTATAAGGAATCTACTTCTTTAAAAATATGTATTATTGTGATGTTTAGCTTTGCAATAATAGTACTAATTTCTTAGTATAATTTTTTTTGTTAACTGTATTACTTATGCTAAAATAGGACAGCAGAAAATGTATTACTGTTTATGTTATTTAAAATGCTATGCTAATAGCAAGTATCTGCTATTAGCCACCTTGCAGATTCAGGCTTAGTACAGCATAATTACTTTTTAAAACTCATCCCAGCTTTCACTGTGAATCTTCAGATATGCTTTTTAATATATTATTTTCCTTATGTTTCATTTTTACAACCACTTATGCATATGCTAATTTTCATTTTTAGAATAGAGTCCTGTGAAAAGCCTAGAACAGTTCCTGGTTTCTGCTCGTGTTCTTGGCATGAGAAGGCAATTTGCATTCTGTTACCCCTTCCTTCACTCCCACAGGAGAGATGCTTCTTTCCCTTGGTATGTCACAGCAATACCACAGAAAAAAAGGACTTAATTGGAGAGTAACCATTCCAGAGCAATTTTCCAACTACTTTACAAAGCTTCATGGATAGCAAGGGTCTTGAGAACTTTCTTCTGAGATTGTACCTACACCAGTAGGTACAGGGTGATCTAAGATTGTTCTGCCTGGACTAGCAAAGGAAACGTAGCAATGAGTATTTATGTACCTCCCTCGTGTGTGGAATGAGTCAGGGGTGGGTGAATGAGTTACTAGATGAGTAGTGTATGTCTGTCCTGCAAAGGCAAGTTGTTTTAGCTCAGGTGCATTTTCTTCAAATGAAGCTGAATTGGTTTTAAATTTGAACTTACACCTACAAGGAGCTGTTCTTTGCCATATAGTCTCATCAGACATATTTCTTCTAGCTAAGACTGCTGATCTTTAGTATGTTTCTTCAGTGTAGATATACTTTCAAAGAAATCATGAGTATTTTCTGGTTTTTTTTTCACTCACAAGTCAAACCTAAACTTCTGTCAAAGACATTTGTTTCCTTAGAAGTGCTGACCTTTTCAACGCACTGGCATTCACCCAGGCACTTACACACTTGTCTCCTTGGAGTAAAGACATGTTTGGTTCAATTTTGAACAGCACAGACACTTCCTTTTGTATTTCACTACCGTAGTTTAAGTGTTCTTCATGTGTCAAACGAGAAAGGTACTGAGATCTTGACAGGCACAGAAGAGTAAGAATGATATAAAATGACCTTTGTAACAATACATCTGTGGCTGTTATAGTGATATACGTTATTTATTATTATGTGATGAGTTGGCAGTCTATGTGTCACAGACGATCATCTAAAGAATTCATAGCTTATTAATATCTGTCAAGACATTAATAAGGAATATGAATAAACATTTATTCTTATGATCTCTTTACAAGAGATCATAATAATGGATTATAATTTTATAGCCTTTCTGAAGAAATCACTTCTGATGAACTAGTAAGAAATTAGAAGTGAAAGAGTAAGATTAAGATAGGAAAGGAGTTGAATAATTACTAGCAAAAAGTAGCTGTTTATAAAGTTCTGCATATGTGAGAGCAAGTTCTTCCCAAAGAGAAATAGAGAATTTGGTTTTATGCTGTATCCAGTTATCTCCAATAGCTTCTTCTAAAAGTAAGTTGATAAATTTTTCATGCACGTCCCTTTCTTTTTTATGCCTTCAATGGCATAACAAATTGGCAAGTAAGATTTAGGTGTAATCCCTGACAGAAGTATTAGAAACTTGCAGAAGCTCAGCAAAATGGTGAAAATAAAAATAAACAGAAAACTAGTACTTCAATCAGCCAGGAGCTGAGAATGAAAATAAAGTGCTGTAAAACAAAAGGACTTTATTAAAGTTGTTTGGATCTTCTACATAAAAAACAAACAAACAAAAACCTGGAAGAAACCAAACCTTTTGTTTTTCATTAACATTTTAATTCGTATTCAAGCTTTTCCAGGCAGCAGAAAGTTACTGCCCATTGTACATGAAATTCACTGGTGAGGAATGAAGTAATGTCAATCATTAGGTTGGACCAGCCAAGGAAAACACTCAGGCTATTAAGTCCTGAAATACACATTTCCTCTTTCAGACTACATGGTAACTGCTCCCTGTTTTATCACCTTTGATGAAATGGCATAGAACTAAAATGAGGAAGACTCTTCCTTTGTATGAGCTAAATTATATGCTAGAGTAGTGAAAAGCAGCTTTTTTCCAAATGATTTCATTTCTTTTGGAGTATCCTAGAATCAGATTTTTAATAAAGGACCATCTTTGAGAGCTTCCTTCCTGTCCACATAAATGAAGGCTCAAAAAATATATTATCCTGCACTGGGAAAGTAGGTCCTTAAATTAAATGTGTGTTCTGTTCTTCAACATTCATGAGCAGATGCTCCCAGCTGGGGCTTTAGCCTTTTCTGCTCAAGAAACCTGCAACTTTGTGAAATGTCCATGGCAAACAGCAGTTTTCTTTCTATATCAAAGCAACATTGGAAAATTTTCAGGTTCTGATGATGGATTTTGGTCTCATCATGTCTTCTCTTATCTGACAAGTGTTTGCCATTTGTTGGGTCATGTCTTTGGCATGTATATCAACAATGTGAAGGACAACAAAGTCTGCTTTTATTTCCGCTCTTCCTGTCTTGGTGTCTTACAAGAATCACAGCGGATAACACAAAAATATCCCAAGTTATGAAGAAAAATAGAAATTTATTGGTTCAAAGATTTTAGCAGAGAGTTTATACGTAATTTCCTTTAATCACATGATGAAGAAAGGTGTAAGATATCTAAGCAGAAAGAAACTCTGAATTTTTTTTTCTATTCTTACTTGGTGAGGCAGGAAGAAGTTTTTTATGAATTAGTATAGTGTGTGCAACAAGTGTATAAACATTGCTGCCTAGCGTGCAAGCATATCAACAGGCATTTGTCTTCTTTGGTTTTCAAGTCCATTTTTTTTTCCTTTTTCTTATTTTTTTTCTTAATTTGAGTGGATTGAGGTTTTTTTCTCCTCAATTTAATCTTTGGTCTGATTTTAAATCAGTTCCAGCTAGGATATTTTACAGAATTAATGACATCATCAAATAACTTTCTATAGAATATAAAATTTCAGTGACTGTGGTTTGCTTTAGTAGCTACTACAATAACATTTTTGAAAATGCTAGCTAACTGTTAATTATTTTATACATTACCTGTCCTCGGCATCTCTATGATAATTGGATTCATGTCAGGATGATTAGCTATTTAAGTGTTTCTTTTCTCCCAGTGGGAGTTAGTGTGTTATTTATAAGAAATACATTCAGATTTATTCTATTCTTAAGCATTTATATTCATGTTTTTTTAATTTAAAAGAAGACTAGGTTGCATATAGTTATCCCTTTCCTGACTAGCTTTACATCAAGTAATTATTATGTAGTCTTGGTCCTATTTTAGATCATCTCCTTGACAGACTGTTTCTTTGTATGGATGTAGTAAAGGCAGCAGGGACAAGTGTAGCAATTTGTCCAAGGTGATCAAGCAATCTAGAGCAGCAGAGTCATGAAGGCAACATAGGTCTTCTGAGACACACGATACTTGATCTGTTGATGTGTTCAGCCTCTTTGCTAGAGAAAATTGCTGCTACTTTTGCCTTTTGTTGCTCTGCAGAATCAATGCATCTCTCAGGGAATGAGCCAGGTGTGGTTCCAGCTGGCACCTCATCAAGTCTTTCAGAGTCTAGGATGTGTTTG
Source organism: Pomatostomus ruficeps (assembly GCA_013400735.1). NCBI lineage: Eukaryota > Metazoa > Chordata > Aves > Passeriformes > Timaliidae > Pomatostomus > Pomatostomus ruficeps. The sequence goes on along the minus strand of VYZT01035969.1, from coordinate 3,683 downwards.
AGAATGGAACAGTTCAAGGGAAATACCACAGCTTCTTTACATTTAAACTGAGAACCAGGGGTAGTATGGAAATCATTGAGAGAAAATATATGAGAAACTCCCAATCCTTTTTTAATTATTTAGATTTTCATTTTTGGGCTGGTTAACAGGGCAAAGCCCCACTTTAAGGATTGTGACTGCCTTGGTCTGACTACATCTACATATCTCTCCTTACCAGAGTACTAACTCCACACACAAGAAATGAAATCCTCAAGATGTTAAAGGATACTTGCCAAAACCCTCTACAACTCTCTAACTATATTTCTAATAACATATTAGTAAAACAAAGGCAAAAGCAAAAATACAGCCTACTTTTTATTATATCTGTTGTTTGTTTGCTTAGAGAAAAGCAAAATATTTTTAGGAACAGTTTTTCTGACAAATTTAGTTCTTATGTATCATTCATGAAAAGACTACGCATATTTAATCATTTATTCACTATTCAGAATTGATTGAACATTTTATAAAAGTAATACAAAGAAAAAGTAAGGAAATATGAGATTTTTAAAGCTTTACTTGTTTTCAATGTAGGAAATATAAAACATTAAATACTAAGTAGTGGGAAAAAGACCCAGATGTTGGCAATTTAGAAGCTGTCACAAACATTTGTGTTTATTATTCTCTTATCAGTCATGTTAGTCATTGTTCAGCGCAATGCGGTCACAGTTTCTCTTTCCTGGTGTGTGTAGCAGCAACTGAGGGTAGTTGTAAGCAATCCACCGGATTCCAAGGAAGGAAGGAAGTGTGCAGTTCTCTGTGGTTTTGGTTTGCTGTTGTTTTCCCTATGTCTATTGTTTTCTCTATGAATATATTACACATTAAACAGGTCATGTATCCCCCATCAGTCCTGTGTGCTAAGGGAAGAAATGAAGAACCAATTTGCTCTAAATGGGCTCGGGCAAACACTTTTATTTTGTCAAATTAGCCAGAATACTTGATTTCAAATTTATGCCAACTTTTATGGGGTTTTTATCTTCCATGCTGGAGAACAGACAAAGCTTCATTTGGCATGAAGTTGCTGATAAAAACTTAATTCATCAGAGTGCTTGAGCATATCTGAAAACAGCAGAATAGAAACAATCTGGCCTGGCACTCTGCATAACTTAGCCACACTACTTTTGATCTGTCACCAGAAGCCATGCAGACAGTTTAACATATTGTCACAGCACAGCCAGATACAGCTTTGAATGAGATAATGGGAGGGCTGGAGACAACGTTGCCAGCCCTGTGCAGCTGTACCAGCTTTGTGCTGATAGCATCTTGCTTTTGGCCTCTTAGTGTGTCAGCTTGACACCTCATGNACAGTTTTCCAATGAATTCTGGGCAAAGGTGGAACATATTTGCATTAACCAACCAGTACAGCAGAAGCTTCTAGTAACTCTTGAATAGTAAAACAATGTGATGAATATTAAAATAACAGAGGCGGAAGAAAATCTATGATTGACAGGGTTAAAACATGGCAGCTAGGGGATTTTCCCCTAGCTCACTGCTACACATGTGCAGTGTGGACATGCAGTGTTCTGGGACCTGAGTGGACAACTTGATTTTGGCTGCATGCTAACAAAAGAGCATGAGATTTTACTTTGGTCTTTCAGACTGTTTTTCCTCATAGCTGGGACGGATTTTTATCATTTTCGGTTTGGGTTGTGTCTTCAGACAGATTTTTTGAGCATACAAAATAAGATTAGGACCATATCTGCTTTACAGTTTTCTATTCTTTTTAACCAAAAGGATTGGACTATTACAGTGTTACAGAAAAAAACTACCATCAAACCAGCACATTCTTTTTTATACAATCAAAAGAAAATGTACTTGCTTCTTTGAAATGATTAGTGAAATGCTGACAATGAGTTGCCATGAGCAATAGCTGTAGTGCTACCATCTATTGGATATATCTATATCTATATATATCTATATCTATTTGACATATCAATGATTTATCAGAGATATTAAATATTTCATACTTATTGGCCGAAGTAAACAATCAATACCCAATTGAAATCATTTTAGGCCATTTGTTCCAGGCATCTGTACAGAACAAAATGAAAGTTTTTAATCAGAATTGGCTTGAAAACAGTTTATGAACAGAAAATTCCATTTTTATTATATAATATACTCACAAAAGGCTTTTTTGTCTGCTTCTTGATGGGTTGGAAGTTTTATTGTGTCTGTGGAAAGGTTGGGTGGAATCACGACCTCTATCTTTAACTGCTCATAGTCCCAGGCTCACAGAGTATTTGGTTGCTTATAAGAATATGTATAAATATTCCTGAGTACTTTGTGACAGGTTAGAAGCAGTACTGTTGTTCTAAGCTAAAAAATTGAAAGTTAGAGCCATAAGCAAAAAACAAGGGTCAGCAATGCAATTGTCATTCTTAAGATATTGTCAGGAAACCAGGTTTTAGCATGCAACTCATGTATAAACAAAGTTACCAATAATCTCTGCCTCACATTCTTCACAAACTACTTTCTAAATTTCTGTCAGATTATATAAAACCTAATACAGAGGTCAATATCAGCCAATTTTTACCATCAGACACACTTTCTAGTTTTCAAATACTTTCTTTTAGCAGTGAGGTAGAGTGTATGAAACACTGCAACACTCACATTCTATTGAAACATTTCTGCTTCTGCTAAATTGAAAATAACCTTTTATTTGTGTTAAAACAGCTTAATATTTTGACTCTCTAGACGAACAGCAGAACTATGTCTGAAATATACTTTGTATGTGTCATACAGAATTTACCAATTATAACAGGTTCAATACATTTTCCCTTTCTGTTCTAATTGCTGTGGAAAAAGTTAATTGATCATTATCCAGAAGCCTAGCCATCTTTTCTTTTCTTCAGTGTCACACAATATGTTCTTCTCTTGGCATAAGATTTGGTGAATTTCCAGCACTTGGCTTATATCCCTTCTCTGTGAGATAAAATGTGCATTCAAAATGTTGAACCAGTGCTCTCACAGCTATTCAGTAGCCAGAAGAGAGTTCTGTAATATAACTGTAGTTTCTCGAACTTTTGCGTTTCCTTGCCTTTTTTAGGGAAAGAATTTGGTCAATGTCTAACTGGCTTTCAACAATACAAATCATAATTTGATCCACTTGAAAGTTTCTGCATTTGCCGTAATGAAATGCTTCAAAATATGAAACAGAGATCACTCTGTGCCAGGTTTTGTTTAGATGCTGATACTCTGCCAACATACAGAAGATGGAAACCTACTTTGAGAAAATAATCAATCTTGAAAGCGGTCAAACTGCTTATTACATTATGGTATTAGGCTGATTTAGTTTGTTAATGCATTTGTACTGCTTAAATAAATGTTTCAAATGAGCTCTTTGGATTCATATATGAATGTTTTAGAGGAGATCCCCCATCAAGGGTTGCATGGCAAAAAATCTTTCATTTGCACTCTCAGCTTATATACCACATGGCACTGTTTTCTCTGCTTTTTACAGGGTATTATATACATTTTGTAAAATACTGTAATTTAGAATCATGGCTTATTATGCTGACTTTTTATATCTGAACCTCAAATCTTCCCATATGAATGTGATTGAAACTACTCTAAGCAAACCTTCTACAATTGTATATATTTATTCAGCATGCTTCCACCTGTTAAACAGGTCTGTTGCCCTGAGTTTG
>VYZT01035968.1:0-10524 GCA_013400735.1 Pomatostomus ruficeps | reverse complement strand
AAAGCTGAACCTGAAGGCATCACTTTGGAGCGTTCCCCGAGCTGCCTGAGGGCCTTTTCTCCTTTCAGGAACACACGGTTTATAATCAGTTCCTCCTGCTTTTGAACCCCTAAGCAGACGCGCAGACTGTGCTGGCTCCAGATTTTATCGTTCATTACTGTCCCTCTCCCAGGGAGGCAGGAGCAGCTCCTCGTTCCAGCCCGCATTAGTGACCGTGACTCGGTCATTACTCGGCCGGGTTTGTCAGCCATCCAGACCATTCCCACTTGCTGCTCTCCCCATTTCGTTCTGGAGAAGTTTCCTTCACTTTTCTAATTCCACATGAATTATGCCGAGAGCAGTATATATATATATATATATATATGTTAACAAAATACTGAATACGGGAATTCGAGGTGAGCCTGATGCCAAATCCTGGCCATAATTCTTCAGTGCTGCAGAGCAGATGATACCCAGGCTCTTCTCCAGCCTGATATACTTCTGTTCACTGTTTTGGAGAAAGGAAAAAAAAAAGCATCTTAAATGGAAGGTGGATAGAGAAAGCAATTCCAAATTTATCAATTTTAAAATAGACTATTCAGCCTTCCATATGTCAGTCGCAATAGAAATAAAAATAGGAATTTTAGCTCGTGCAGGTGTATTTTTTTTGTGGTTAGATACTGTGTTCTATAAGGTGGTAACATGAAAGTTGGAGGTGAGGGTGGAATAAAAATCCTACAGGTCATAAAAATATTTATCAATTTTAAAATAGACTATTCAGCCTTCCATATGTCAGTCGCAATAGAAATAAAAATAGGAATTTTAGCTCGTGCAGGTGTATTTTTTTTGTGGTTAGATACTGCAATCTATAAGGTGGCAACATGGAAGTTGGAGGTGAGGGTGGAATAGAAATCCTACAGGTCATAAAAATATTTATCAATTTTAAAATAGACTATTCAGCCTTCCATATGTCAGTCGCAATAGAAATAAAAATAGGAATTTTAGCTCGTGCAGGTGTATTTTTTTGTGGTTAGATATTGTNGTCGTAATAGGAAAGAATTAACAATTTTAGCTCATGCAGGTGAATTTTTTTGTGGTTAGATACTGCAATCTATAAGGTGGCAACATGGAAGTTGGAGGTGAGGGTGGAATAAAAATCCTACAGGTCATAAAAATATTTATCAATTTTAAAATGGACTATTCAGCCTCCAATATGTCAGTCATAATAGGAAAGAATTAACAATTTTAGCTCGTGCAGGTGTATTTTTTTTGTGGTTCTATAAGGTGGCAACATGGAAGTTGGAGGTGAGGGGGGAATAAAAATCCTACAGGTCACAAAAATGCAGGATTTGTTAAAATCCCAGCTATGCACTGTCAATAAAAGCTGCCGATGATGAGCAGCACTGCCATGTACTGGTCTGAAAAACCATAAATTTAGCCCTTGGTTCTGTGTGGAAGAAGTAACAATTTATAAATTCGGCCCATGAAAAGCAGAAAATAACCCGTCTACTCACACACAACACTCGTATCCCTTCAGCTGGGCCATGTGGTTGTTAGAAAATCACTTTTCTGCACAATATTAAAGAAAAAAATAATGCGAATGGCAGTGCTAATAATTTACCTCTGAGGCATTTTGTGATTCTGCTCCAAAGGGAAAACACCCTCTGTGCGTCAGAGAAAGGAGCAGCAAGGGACACCCCAAAAGGTTTTGTTCCATTTTAGGTGTTTTCAGCCACAAATGCTTAAATTTGGTACCTGATGCGTGAGTGAAGGGCTGAGGCAGCTCTGGCACTGCGAGGGAGAGGAGAAAATCAACAATAATGGGGAAGAATCCATTTGGCCATTTATTTCTTCCTTCTTGCATGGACAAATACACAGAATTAGAGGTTTTCCTTGTTCCCAGGAAGGCAGAAATTCCCTCAGCGTTTTAAACACGAATATTTCTGTCCATAACCCTGAAACAGAACACCAGATGAATTTTTAAAAAAGCCAAACCCGCATCTAAACTTCCTGTCTCTGATCGATTTTTAGATTAACAAGTTCAAATTTTAGAATTTTCTTATAAAACCCCTCAGGCTGATCCATCCAAAGCGACCCAACCAGGTCTGAAATCACTGACATTTTGCACCACGGGTTGAGATATTCTTATTAAAAAGCAGCTATCGTTTCCTCAAAGAAAAATTTATATTTCAGGCCCTGGAACAGGGAGACATCGTAAAGTTTTTAATAGAATTACTGGATGCCTTGTGATGGGGAGTTCTTTAAAGCTACAATAAAAATGGCATTTAAAAATAAATCACTATTCGGGTCTCTGTCATTTGCCATAAGCTTTAATCTAGCAAAGGAAATAATGATTTATCTAAAAATTTAGGGGTAGAATAGATAATAAAATATATCCTTCAAGTGCACTAGGGCCTCAGCTCTAAAACCAACCTCTGCTTTGGGACCTTTGCTGGTTTTGGTTTTATTTCGAATTATTTCTTATTTATTGAAGTCAAAGTCAGCTACAAATATATAAATAGTCCAGGCCCATCTAAACTGACAATTATGAACTGATAATCAAAAATTAAGTATTTATGAGTCTAACTTCAGTTTAAAAGCACTATCTCGAGTTTGGAAAACTTTAGGAATTTTGGGTCTTGAGCCAAAGGGTTCAAAATTTAATCCAACAACATCCGGCTCCCATTTTTAGTGGCTTCTACCCAAAACACGGCAATAAACAAAAGTTTAAAACATTGAAAAGTGGATGTCCATAATGCCAATTATCCCAAAACAGCCTGTGACCCTGACCTCGTGTCTAGCAGACCCAGTGATCACCCTGGGAAAATTAATCTGATTTGCCTCACAATTCACAATCCTCCCCGTCTAATCTTGTTACAGGTCTGGGTTTTTTCCAATATTTATATCTATTATTTGATGATCATCTGTTGCTGAGGCACATTTGGGGATGCGGTGAATTATTTCTGTTTAGAACGAGATTCACCTCTCTGCTGCAGCTTCCTGATGCGTTTTTGGGATTGTTCATGATCACTCAGGGCTTTTCTCAAAAGAAATGACACAAAGGTGTTGAACTGGTTTAGGAATATTCCTCTAAGTAGGAAAACCAACTCTTGTGGAAGTTATTTTTCCTTTATCACTGCTCATTTGCAAGAATCACAGAAACACGGAATATTTCAGGCTGGAAATGACCTTCAAAAGTTGTCTGGTTGTGATGTATTTCCCAGGTACTGAAGTGTTGGAGGGGTTGGTGGGGGAATAGCCCTCACAGGTTGATCAGGTTGATAAATTAATATAAAACACCTTTCTTTTAATTGTTGTTGTTCCTGGGACACAGCCACTGGCTCTGCAATATCAGCCCAGGCAGCAGCAGTGCGTCCCTTGGACAAATCTGTAATTTAAGAATTAATGCTGCCTCGAACTGGAGCCCAAATCAAACATGGCCAGCGTCCAGGAAAGCTCTTTCCTGTTTCCATGCACAGGACATTATTTACAGCTCCCCCACGATCACACAATCAGGGCGGTAAATCTATTTATTCCCAGAGAGAGGAACGAGGGCCAGGCAAACAGGAGAACTGACAGGCCGGTGTTATAAAAGCCTCGCTTCAGCTTGGAGCGCTGGCAGGTATGGACAAACACGTGCGAACCAACTGAAAAATGGCCAGCGGATTAGGGGCTAAATCTGCAAAAAAACCAGCTGATTTCAGCCTCTTTGAGCTCCCTTCTGGTTTAATTCAAAGGGGTAAGAGTGGTGTCTCGCTGCCTTTTTGAACATCACTTTTTGGCTCCAGGTGTCATTAATTTCTCTCTTCCTCTCACCCCCTTGTCCATTCTTATCTCAGAAACAAAATCATTGAATGGTTGAAACCAAAACAAACCTTTTTTGGAGATCATCCCTCTTTGATTAAGCAGGTTGCTCAGGGTCTTGGTCTGAAATTAAATTAAAGGAAAATTGAGCTACAAAATTACAGGAATTTTTCTGTGTTCTCCCCCTCCTCCCCTTCCCTTTTGGGGAAGATGCCGAACACAAGAAATGTAAATTCTGTGAGGTCTCCCCATCCTTCAGCAGGTGTTATTTCCACATTTTCCTGTTTCCCCCTAAAAGCCATCCTGCCCACGGCTGGCAAAGAACTTCTCGACAGAATTCCATTTCCTTTGCTTTTTTAGGGTTTTTTGAGTGAATAAACAAGCTGAGCTTGGCTAAGCCCAAGAGCCAACAGAGCTGAACTTTGTCCTGCTGAGGCTGAGAACGCACAGAGGGCTCTGTCAGACCCGTCTGTCTGCAGCTCCCACGGCGCAGGGCTCAGGCCAGGCAAGAAATCAAAAATGCACTTTTAAAGGTGATAAATCATCCTGCCCGCTCTGATCAGAGCAGTGGGTTTGTTCTTGGCCACAGAGAGGCGTTGGGTACAATAATTCAGGAGCAGATCAGGGTTCTCCATAGAGGAGAGCTCCTGGAGCCCAGGCAATCAAACTCTTCGGATTTTTAATTGGTGCCTGAGAAAGGGAATTAATGCCTTTGATATCAAATAAAATGTTTTTATCAGAGTCCAGCTTTATTCTATGTAGTTTTTATGTTATTTCAGAGACAGGCAGCCAGACAATGGAATGAATTTATTTCAATAGCTTTAATTTCTTCCATTTCCTATTCCCCTTTTCCTTTTAATCACCATCATTTGTGCTTTATCTCAGAACATCTTAAAACACAAGTCTGAAGATTAACTCTGATAAAATTGATTTACATCAAATAACACACAGCCCGTTCATCAGATACATTTCATGATCCTTTTTATCTCTAAAAATATCGGGCTGTTGTTGTTTAATTTTAACTTTAATCATCAGAGATCCCCTAATGACTTTTTTTTTACACTTTAGAATTGAAATAAACAATGTATTTTAAAAAAAAGTATTAATTGAATGGTATCAAATGGGAAATTAAGCAAAGCCAAGCCAGCTCTGATCCAATTGTTTGGATGGCTTTATCCTTTCAGTTTAGTTTAAAAAAATAATAAATAAAAAATAATCATAATTAAAAAATAAAAGAGCACAATTTAAATTCAGCACGAAAACACAATTGAAAAAAAAAATCAAATGGCGACTCTGATTTTACAGACGCCCAGAAAAACTGATGCAACTAAACTTGGCCGGAGAGAAAAAGAAAAATATCTGATATGAAATGAACCGGGGAGAGATCTCAAAACAAATCATCATGCTGCATTCCTGTCCCAAAATAGGACTTGGATGTAAAATGCAATTAATAATTTTTTCTTCCTGTTTAATAAAAAAAAAAATCAAAGGATCTATCAAAAATTTTTCAAGGAGTAGAAAGGCCCAATCAATAAAATCTGCCACCCCGGTGTCGCAGGTAATTTTTCACCTATTTAATAATTCAGCTCTATAATACATCAAAAACAAAGTGGAAAAACCAATCTTAAAACAATGACTGTCATGACAAAAGCCCTAAAATATTCAAATTCCCAGGAGTTTCCTGGGGGTTTGAGAAGTGTCTTCTCAAAAGCTGAGCAGAATGCCGCTGCCAGAAATCCTGCATGGACATTGTTTCTGTAAAAATTTATTTCTAGAATTTATTTCTATGGCTCTCATGCCATGGATTTGCCTAAGCTTTAATAAAATATCAGCTGCAGACAGGTGTGAATTGTCGGGGTGAAAAGTTGGACTCCTGAGAATTGCACAGGCACTGGATGCTGGGGTTTTTTATAAATTTTTATATAAATTTTTATATAAATTTATCAGCTCTCTCTGCATCCTGTTCCACTCACAGTGTTTGGTGGCAGGGACACCGTGCCGCTCACTCTGTTTGTGTGGCAAGGAGAGTGCCAGTGCACATTAAAAGTGGTTTTTTTCCAAATCTGAAACCCAGATAAAAATCACAGAAAAAAATGGTTTTTGTGGGTTCCATCTCGAATCTCCATCTCAGCCCCTTGGTTTGGGTTTCTGGCACAGGAAGGGAATCATTTCCATTCCTCCTGCTGCCCTGGTGCTTCCCCAAATCTCATTTAAAACAAGCCCCGAGCTGCAGGCTCCCGTGCAATCGGTAATTTCTGTGGCCATGCATGTTCAATTAGGTGTAATTGCTAAATTGCAAACTGTTAGAGATGTTTGTTCATTCTTTCTTTTCTTCCTCCCTCCTTCTCTTGTCCTGAAAGTGCAATTTTTATGAAATAAACGATGTATTTTAATGAAATAAAAAGCTAAGAAGTCTCAGAAAATCGTGGTGTTAGAAACTGTATTTTCTGCCAGGTATTTTAGACCAGAGAACTCGTACGAGTGGCCGTCTCCTAGGGACAGGATGACTTTGCAAATTAACCTGCAATGTTTTTAATTTCTTCTGTTTGACTGCCACAGCAAGCAGAATGACCAGATTCTGTTGCAGGAAATTTTCTTCCAATTAAGGAATTGCCGTGGTTTAGTTGATGAGGATTTAGGTCACAGTTTGGACTGGATGATCTCAAAGGTCTTTTCCAGCCTGGTTCATCCTGTGGGATTCCGTGATTCTGGGATTCTGTGAGAGAGTGGAGCTTGAGTTCGTCTGTAATATTCAAATCTGTCACTTGGATCCCTAAAAAAAGAGAATATCAGAACTTTTGAGCTTGTGTAATATTTGTCAACCAGCTGAAAGGTACAGAATCAACGTATTGGGAGCTCAATTCTCCTCTCATTTCAGTCATCTGGAGCATCAGCTTCTCGCACATCCCGGTGAATCCCTGCCTGCTGCAGAGCAAGAAAAAATCAACAGGTTCCAAGCAAACAAATGATGAAATTTCTGTGCAATTCCACGTGTTTTGCTTGCACATAAATTTGTGGCACCAGAACCCAGCTGGAACAACAACCTGTCCTGAGCCGGCTGCTCTCGACGGGCTCCTTGAGAAGAGGGGGTGACAACATCACCTGGAGAGATCCCTGCCCTCCTCAGACCGGCTGTGCTTCCAGGAATGTTCCTGTACCTCACTCCGGGAATTTGGGATCAGTGGGATGGAAATGCTGAAAATACTGATGCCTTAAAATTTGACTTTTCTGTTTCCCAGCTCCTGCCCTGCTTTAGTGTGGAACTCTCCCACTCCCCAGGGGCTGGGAGCTCCTGTTCTCCCATCCTGCTCAGACACAACAAATCCTCTCCAGGCTGCACTCAAGGACACCTCGTTGGCCCAGGCCCCCAAAGATGGAAACGGAGCCTCTCAAAGGGGGGACAGACTTGGGCTCAATTCCATCATCCCCTGCAATTGGCACTGGAGAATGAACCCTGATCTGGGAATGGATCCAAACTGATCCAAGTGGAGCAAACTCGTGCCCCGGGCTCCAGCTTGGGTGTGGCCTCTCCCGGAGAGGCTCTGAGTGCCCGAGGTGTCCCTATTGAAGGCCCTGCAATAAATCCCCAGTTTATTCTCTTCATCCTGGCTGCCCTCTGTTTTAGGCAGCCACTCTAAGCCATCAACACCAATAAATCAAATCAACTGCAAAAGTAAGGATTTATTTGATTGATGATTATTATCAAGGTCTAGCTCTTAGTCCACATTCTTTGTATCCTGCTCTTTTTATTCCTTGCAGGTGACTTTCTCAATCCCATTTGTTGAATTGGGTACCAGGTCCTGGATCTCTTGTAGGTACATTTTATTTATAAATTTGTGGCAGGCTGTGTTATGAAATGCTTGATGATGTTCCTGTCATTAGCAAAGTCTCAGTGGCAAAGTGGTGATGCAGTTTTCCTGGATTTTTGTTTCGTTGAGCTGTGTTTGGGGTTTTTTCCCCTGTGCAAAGCTGATGAGTTCCATTGTGCTCTCCACGATTTGAGCAAACCCCCGGTAAATCTCCAGGGCTGCGGATGCGAACGGGGATGGCCCAGCCCTCCCTTCCAGCTCTGCTTCCAAAGGCGTCTCATTAACGGGGCATTAAACCTGTTCACATTTACAGCCCACAGTGTTCCAGTACAAGCAGAAATCAATTATTGCTTCCTATTAGAGCGGGAGTTATGGACTATTAAACAATGTCGCCAGTGGACCAAGGTTATTGCTGGGAAGAAGGAATGGAAAACATCGCGGCCCAGCCCGCTCCCGAGCCCAGGGAGATCCGCCGGTATTGCGGAATGGTGGAGCATCCCTGATCCGCACCGGGGCGAGAACCACCAGCAGGGCTTAGCAGAGTGCTGTGCTCGATTAGGAAGAAATTATGAAGGAATTAATGGAGTTTGAGCAAAATTACGCGTGTTCACATGTTCCTAGAGAAGTGAAAATAAAGCAATATTCCTGCACGCGGATATGGAATGGAGCGGCAAACCCCACAAGGCTTTCGTGGCACAGCTCAGCGCAGGGCACTTCCTGTGGGACTCCAGAGCTCTCTGACCACTGACAGAGCTGGCTGAGAAAAAGCAGAATTCAGAAATTAAAATAGTTACTTAGTGCATTTTCAAATCTCACACCAGCTCAGATGACAGCTAATCTAAATTAACTCAGATTAAAATTTTGTAACTTTGGTCTAAAAGCATTGCTAATATTCAGATATAATAAACACACTACGCTTACTTTCTCCACTAAATAGGGTTTTTCTAAAATAAAATCAGGGGTTTTTCATGCAAGTGTTCCAATGCTGGAATTAGTCCTTCAGTTTTGATCGAAATCCCCAGGGGCAATTGAAAATCTCCCAGTGCCTTCGCTGGAACAGGATCGGGCTCTTCTGTTTGTAAATTCAGTTTTGCCTGGGAAAGGGCACTGATATCCACTAAGTGGAGGAAAAATGAGTAACTGCTGCCTGATTTTAATAGAAAAATCCTTTATCTGTGTAAAATATTGCACAACACAGCTCACTGACAAGTAATTGAGAGGAAATAAAGAAAAGCTGGAATTTTCTCGCAAAACGGCAAATTGAACTGTGCTCAAAGATCTGTCTGTATTAGATGACCAAATCTGATTAGATTAGATGATTTAATCTGATTAGATGATTTAATCTGATTATACGATTTAATCTGATTAGATGAGATGATTTCCCTACGCTGTGTAGTTCAACACTCCTCTTGCATGCTTCCCATGAATCGGTGGAAGGTGGAATTCAGAAAACCACATCATTTCTGAGTTGAAAAGTTAAAAAAAAAAAAATACCATGTTTTAGTGAGCAAAGGAGAAGAAATTAGAAAAAGGTAATTAAATATCTAAATATTAAATAGTCCTTTTTTAACCTGCAAACCCCAATATTCTCATCCTGGCGAAAAGCAGCCTTGGAAAAACTTGCCTTAATTTATTGGGAAATTTTTTATCCCAAATTTGGAGTTCTTAATTCAAAAGAGGGAGGAATGAGGATGCAGAAGCCCAAAGCAGGGTGGTTCCATGGGCTCGTGGGAGCTGGGATTCCTCTTTTCTCCCTCCTGCTGTCTCCTCTCTCTGAGATTTTCCATCCCAAGGGACGTCCTGGGCAGGATTCTCACACTGCAGAGCCATGAACTCACTTCCCCGATTTCACCAGCTCTGTAACAGATTCAAATCAGGTGCTCCTGTAATTACACACTTCTACAGTTATGCAGTTCCATGAGTCCGTAATTACGGCGTAATTGTCCACTGCTCTAAGAGTTCCCCGCCCTCAAGAGAGGAAGGAGTTGGGAAACTTGATTTTCAGAGCAGTTTAAAGGAATTGGATGTTAACTCCTTCAAATCAAACAAATGGGGCCTGACAGGAGACCTGGGGGATTCTCCACATCCACACTCAGATGGAGCCATTCCAACCCTGGGCAAGTGCTTAAAAATGATTTTCCCCTTTTCAGTGCAGGGACTGTGAGAGGAGAAGGGAACACAGGCGCAGTAACACTTCATGATGTGGAAAAATTGTAACTACACTGTTTTTTCTGCAGGGATGAGAGAGATTCTGTCTCAGAGGTTTTGCAAAAAAAAAGGAAATTAAAACTATCTCGTGGTGGTGAAATAATTGTGACCAAAACAGTTCAGCCACCCCTGTGAAATATTTCAGGCTGAATTAGTGATTCCCCTGTTGTTGTGAGGTCTCTGCACGTTGAGAATTTGATGCCCCACACACAGGGCAGCCCAGTTTTCCCTCTGAGGGAATTCCCACTCCTGAGGGAAGGAATGAGCTCTCCCACAGGTCCCTTTCGGGCTGATTTTTCCCACTCAGGAATCTCCATCCCGCTGGCACTAATTAATCCTGATGCTGGGTTCTCCAAGCACTGAGAGATTCGGGTACCAAAAACAATCCCAGAACGGGCTGGGAAAGGAATTCCCTGTCCTTACAGTGTCCAAAAACATCAGCCTGATCGAGCAAAACATTCCTGAAAATATGTGTGAAAATCCTTTCACTTTACTCTTCCTTTTTAAAAATATCTCTGCATTTCAGACATTTGAAAATGTCTAAAAATACCACACCCGGATAAAACCTCGATATCCCCGCAGAAACCCAGCAGGACAGGCTGCAAACATTCCTTTCCAAGCTCTAATTCTGGAAATATGAAATGTCCCGAAAAGTTGGGAATCGCTGTGGAATCCCCATGTTTTCAAATATATTGATTATTCAATAGAATAATTATATATATAT
>VYZT01035966.1:3018-44293 GCA_013400735.1 Pomatostomus ruficeps | reverse complement strand
TTGATCTTTCAAATGTAAAAAGTATGGACAATGCAGTATCCTTACGAAGAAGCAGTGTCTGAGGAGGGTGAATTCTTTCTCTTTTTATTGAAGGGTGTTTTCTAAATGTGATGTCTCTTTGAATGTCTTTCTTTTTTACTGATTGTTTTTACTAGGGAGAGAAATACAAATAGTTCTCAGAGAAATTGGCAATTGTTGCAAATGAGTTACAAAGAGAAGAATTTAGGAGGCTATCAAACATTGAACAGTACAAAGACAGGCAAGGTGATTAAAAAATCACGCTAGTGGTTCNNNNGATTAAAAAATCACGTTAGTGGTTCTAAGAGAAATTTTTCTTTATTGCAAACAGTAGATTTCAAATGTCAAAGCAAATCAAATTTGGTAATATCTAAAGGCACATACATCATTTATTTCAGTGAAGCCACGTAGTTAGCTCAGCACATAGCCATCTTCATAAGGGTAGCCTGTTATCAGACATGATTAAGTGGTTCACCTGTCACAGCCAAGCCTTGAATTTGGCCTTCATTGCTAAAGTTTGGCTGGCCTATAATGGTAATAAGTGACATTCCCCGTGTGTCCTTTGTCCTTTTTATTGAAGTAAAGGGGAGTGGTAGTGTGGCTATAAGAGTTGTAGTAAGGAGCCTCTCAGGTTCTGTGTCTGGTGAGTTTACTGTCTTGAAATATGAGGACAGCGTCCTTTGAAAAGAACTCCAGCTCAAAGTAGTGAAGAACTTTAACTGCAAAAGAAAATGCAAATCTCGACATAGGAAGAGTAAGAAAGAAATTGAGAAAAAATTGTGAGGACAGTCAGGAGGAGAAATCACCAAATAAACATGAAATGTAATACCTTTGGGAGGGGAACTTGCTATGCATTGTTTCATTCATTAAGTATTTTGTGAAGTTACAGATGTATATAGCATCCTGTTCTGTACAGGCTGTTAGAGCTAAGCTCCCTAGAAATGCTGTACTATAAAATGTGAGCAAATCCTAACCTGCTCTTTGTTTGCTTGTTTTCCTAGTTTTTCTCTTGTGTGCCTTACCATGCAAGAAAAAAACCCCTCCTGTTTTTATTTTTATTGGATTGCTTTACCTATGCTATTCTATATCTTAGTTTATATGGATTTTATAAGGAAAACAGGATAACAACGAGGAAGAAAAAGTAGGAAGAATAATAATTTATGTTGCTTATACCTATGTGCATGTATTATGCGAGTAAGTATGTGCATAGATAGGTTTTGTCTGAAAATCTTTGGCCATTTTATTGAATTGAGAGTGTCTTAGTGATGTGTAGGAGTAAAATTTGGGATATTCAATACCGAGAAGCACATAGTTATTATTTTAGGGGGGGGAATCACTGATATCAATACTTCAATATATTTGTGCTAATTAGTTTTTAGTGTATCTACATATCTTACCAAAAAAATATCAGAGGGGAGGAGGGTAGCTTTGCAAATACAGTAAAACACTGAGAACTCAGTAAGCTTATTGTTAGAACATAGACACTTATACAGTTTTAAAGATATTTTTTTTAAAAAGTTGTTTTATAAAATAGTTTCTTGCACTTTACCTGCTGGCTTTTCAATTTGGTAGATAACATCTGAACTCCAGCAGAGTTTTATAATCCCCACGTGCTTAAATATACTAAATGTTCTTTTTCCATTAAGGTTAATGTTCGTGAAGAAATTGAAGAGTTTTTTCCAAGAATGTGGAAGATAAATCAAGATAAAAGAAGGCTAATGAAAAGTATTAAAGATCAGAAAATTAAAATTGAATGGGGGAAAAAATTGAACAGAAGATTGGTCAGATAGAAGCACTTGAATATTTTTTTAAGGCTATAATGAATTGTTTGAATTGGGGAAGAATACACGAAGTATGAAAAATGAAAAACTCAATGAAGAATGAAGAAAAGTAGAAAGCAAGAGTGAAGTAGAATTAAAAGAATCTGGAAGAATGAATGGGTCCTAGGTTAAGTAAATGTATGGTTTATGTTCCAGTGTCTGTATGATCAAGTTGTAGATGAATTTGCATGATTACTTAGTTAATAGAGAATTGGTGATCTGGTTCAAGCAGGGACCTATTTGAGGCAAGCATACAATATTAACAGTGGGTTAGCAAAATGAAATTTGTTTTGGAGGGTATTGCCTAACCATTTGTTTTTCAGGAGCAATCAATATAATAGAATTACTGTACTTTAAATGTTAGGAGTTAGGCATTTACACAACCAATACCATTTTTAATACTGTCTTTTTTGTTAGGAGTCTCGCTCCCAGTCAAAATCTCCAGCTGGGAGTCCTGCTCGTGTAAAATCAGAGAGCAGGTCAGGATCTCGCAGTCCATCGAGGGCTTCCAAACATTCTGAATCGCACTCTAGGTCAAGATCAAAATCAAGGTATGTTCAGAAAGTTATTCATGTCACCTTACTGTTACTGCTGTTGTTTTGGTAGGTTGATGAAATTTCTTTTCCTCTGTTGTAAAAATTACAAACTTTCTGGGATGTATTAACAGGGATATGTTAATTTGCATGTTTGTGCTCATATAGGTGGACAAAGTTGGGAAATTATTTCATGGGTATGAATAGAGAAAGTACTATGAAGAGAAGTTGTAATGTAGAAATCACAACTAAATATGTAGGTTTGTCTGTTCCAGAAGAGAGAGAACAGATTGCATTTCAATTCTGTGGAGCTCCTGCTTCCTTCTCCCAAAGTTGTTCCTGGGGAAACTCTTGTGTGGACCCCTCCTTTAGGGGGGAAAAAAGAATCAAGTGAGACCTGGTGCAAAGGCAGTCAGGATTAGATAAAAAGAGTAAGCTCTCTAACTGTTGGAAATAGTGGAAAACACTGCTTGTGAATGTTCTTGACATTCTTTCACTAGAGGCTTTAAAAACCTAATTATAAACGACATCTTAAGTTGGCTGTGGATAGGTTCTTGATTTGTGAGAGTTCTAAGATTTAAATTCATTTTTCAATGCTGCACATGTCGTTCTTTGTCCTTTTCTACCCCAAGTATGGATGTGTGGAGGTAAATCTTTATAGGTCTTGGTTCTGACAGAGCTTGCACAGATCAGAAGAGGAATGTCTTGAGCTTTTTTTCTCTAAATATGCCATAAATATTACTGGTTTATACTACCTATCTTCTCTACTCCCTTTTACCAAAATACTGATGAAAATGGGGAAAGCTACTGAATCTTTTTAATCAACCAAGAGAGAAACCAGAAAACAGAGGGGAAAGAGGATTAGTCTTAGGTTGTTTCTCCTTCCCAGTTCTTGAGTGAGATCAGTAATACATCTTCTCTATTTATACACTTTATCCCAGAGCAACTGAGAGAGTCAATGTGCTCTGAATTGCCAAAGTTCAGCTAATGTTACAGTTTCTCTTCTTGCAGTGTTCAGCCAGATGCTTACATAGCTGTTTTAAACTGAGCTTGTCCTCAGCAAGGTGTATGCAAAGAAGTGCTTGAGGAGTTAAGCAGGTGTTTGGGTTTTGCCTTTTTCTTTTCTTTTTTGTCTGGAGTAATTTTCATGCCTTGACAAACTTCACTTGTAGATATTGCAGCAATCTAGTCCTGCCAGATTTTTCAGTTTTTCAGTCAAAACAGTACTTCACAATGTGGCATATTTAGTTTCTGTCACTGTGCAGTTGTTAGTTAGATAAGCAGCCAAGCTGATGTAAGTTTAAACTTCAAAATTCCTGAAAACTCTTGTGAATATAATCCTCAGTGTATGCCAGGAGTACTCTCAAAGAGTTAAAAATGGTGCTACCAAGCAGGTTATACAATCTTGTGGTGTGCAAGGTAGAAGAAGCTTAATGGTTTTAATTGTAGAGATTGTATAAAAAAGATTTTTCTTTAGACTCTGTATGGTTTACAGTTCAATACATTATGCGCATATGTCCTGACTAAAGGCTTTCTCTTTGTCGAAGATCCAGGTCCAGAAGACATTCGCACAGACGTTACACTCGTTCCAGATCCCATTCTCATTCCCATAGGAGACGTTCTCGAAGCAGATCGTACACACCAGAATACCGCCGTCGAAGGAGCCGTAGTCATTCTCCAATGTCCAACAGGAGAAGGCACACTGGCAGCAGAGTATGTCATGTTCATAAAGGCTGAGTATCAACTGAACAATTCCTGCTTGTATCAGTGTAGTCCGGGTTACCTGCAGGCTGAGTTTGACCTGCTGTGTTGTCACTGGGGAATATGGGAATTGGGTGGGAGTGAGGGGTATGTGTGGAGCAATCTCTGTCCTGACAGCTGAGCACTTACCTCCTGGGCCTGCAACTGGCAGGGAAGTTGTAGAAATTACTTGAAAAACATTCCATTGCAAGTCAGTATGTGCAGGTATGGTGTCATCTGCTTCTGTCAGCTCTAGAAGTTGAGCTCTTCTGATTACTTTTTTTTTGTTACAGTTCCAGGAATATGTAACCTTTACAAAAATGAGACGACTTCTGTGTGTGCTGGCAACCTGACAGTATTGATAAGATTGATGTGGGGATCCATAGAAGGAAATTCCCAAGTGTTTACTTGCTTATAGAGCATATATTGAAGGTTGCTTGTGATTTCATGCTTCTGATGATTTAATTTGGTTACCCTTGAAGTAAAGCCCTGTGTTGCTAGGTAATATGTAAATCTTTATAATAGGGTAGAAAAATTTACAGTTGTGTAAAGGAGGAGCAGTAAGTCTCTCAAAATGTAAGCTGTAGAAAGTATAGCTACACCAACCAAAATCTAAAATACTGATCTTGCCATTCTGAGGAGAGATTTCTCCCAGTGTCCTTCTTTGCAACAGCAGAATGGTTGGGGTTGCAGAGGACCTTTGGAAATCAGCTAGTCCAGCCCCCCCCCGAAGCAGGTTCGTTCACCTAGGGCAGGTTGCACCGGATCACATGCAGACGTATTTTGACCACCTCTAGAGAAGGAGACTCAGCAACCTCTCTGGTCAGCGTGTTCCGGTGTTCGGACAGCCTCAAAGAAGTTTCTGTTCATATTTAGATTGAACTTACCATGTTTCAGCTTGTGCCCATTGCCCCTTGTCCTGTTGCTGAGCAGCACTGAAGAGAGTCTGGCCCCATCTTTGTCATGCCTGCCCTTGAGATATTTTTATGCATTGATAAGATCCAGTCTCAGTCATCTCTTCTCCAGTCTAAACAGGCCCAGCTCTCTGAGCCTTCCTTTATAAGAGAGGTACTCCAATCCCCTAATCTTCGTCATAGCCCTCCACTCCAGGTTCTTGTCTAATCTGTGTGAGTGCCTTAGCTTCTTGTGTCACATCACTTCAGGCTGATCTAAATGAGAGTCCCTGCACACAGCTACACAGCTCTGCCTTTACCTTGTTGAGGGCAGTGATACGTTTGTGATCTTTTTAGTTTTATTCTGGTTTAGTCTCCAGATAATTCTGTCAAAAAGCACACAGGGTTTTTTTACAGGCCTACCTTGATGAAGCAGATCACCAGGAGCGGGTAATACCAATGTGAGGGAGACGACAAGAGTGGGGAAAGGGCAAGACTCCAGCAGTGCTGGCATGCGGTGGCTTAAGCTGTTGTGAAGCAATGTTCGTAGTGGCTTTTTATGGATTGTTGCCATCATCTAATCACTATGAAGTAAACATTAATCTAGTGTCTTGAAAAAATGGTAGAAATAGCTGAACTTCAAGCGGGTTAGCAGTCTTTCTGATGAAAGGTGGAAGAATCCACTTTACTGTTTTAGGAAATACTAGGATGCTTCGCTGTGTGAAGACATTTTTCTGCCTTGGAAATGTCTCTGTGAAACAGTAGAGTGTTTTCCCAGTGAATTTCTCTGTAATTCTAAGTAGTAGTTCTAGTAATTAAACTGAAATCAGATGGATTTGAAATCCCCTTAATGAAAAGTTCCTTAAGGCACCAGGAAAATTGGTAGCAATTTTGCCCCTTTTTTTCTTGTAGAGAGAGCTTGCGTATGCGGTTGATGGGAGGCAGTCCAGAAACCTAATGCAAAAGCTGCCCTTTAGTCCCCCACAGTCGCTTTAGGCCTTCCAGTGGTGATGCAGTTGTCACTTGGCACTTAGGGTCTGCAGACTGATTTCAGTAGTTCTTTTGCCTCAGAAAAGTTAATAGGATTTAAGTGTAAGAGGGATGCTAAAAAAGGTATGGATGTGTGGAGGAATTTATTCAGACAATGTTTTAAAAGACAGATTTTCATTATACTTACAGGAGTTCAGTAATGAGTCTAGCTGCCAGTGCCATTGAATTATCAGATAGATTGAAATATGGAGTAAAAAATACGTATCTTGACATGTATAATTAAAACTTTTGAATTACAAACTACTAGGCTTTATTGTGTTCTTCAGCCATAGTGAGGAATTGCAGAAGATTCATGTCTTAAAACAGAAGTTTGAACTTCGGCAAGTGGAAGGAAAGGAACTTCAAATACATGAGTAGTGCGGGCATCTTGTTTTCACAATAGGTTGCTGGACAAATGTGCTGAAAAAAACTTGACAGAAGATCTAAACCTTTTCACTCTTTGAATCAGACTGAAAAGCAGGCTCTGAGGCATAAATTACTGTATGTAGATGACTTATCTGAAATTGAAATACGAATTTCAGCTGTGTCAACTTCCAGTTGTTACTTTGGCAGAAACATTACATCTCTCTGCTTGTTGCTGGTGTTTACAATTGCTACATCTAGTATTGCAGGTGCCAAAACCTTAACTGAGAAATGTTGATTTTGATCAAAATAATTCTTAGAGGATTTGGCATTAGATATGAATTCTTTGGAATGTAGAGGAATTTTGAAGCTACATGAGAGCTTGTACCTTGTACTATTACATATTTGACTTTGTCTAGTTGAAGTGAAATTTATTAAGTATCCCACATCATGTTAAAGAGTCAAGAGTTTTGCTTTAAAGAAGTATGCATGCTTTTGCATTAGTTTCACAGAACTGGCCTTCAGCGCTTGCTGCTCTCTAGATGAAAGAAGCAGGTGACTTTCATCCAGTTTACAAATGGAAATATTAACTTTCAAATGTAAATGTTGACTTTCAGTGCGGTTGGATAGGAAATGCTGAGGAGGAGGAAGTTTCAGTAGAAGCTAGGTTGTAGTTCAGTTGTCTGTCCTTAGGAGCTCAAGTGCTCACATGTAGTGTGGGCAGCTGGAGGCAGCGTGCACTCTCTAGTGCCTGTGATGACCATGCAGGAGGGCTGAAGGTGGGAGTTCAGGCTGACAGACCTGTTCTCAGCACAGATTTGTGTGTGGTATCTGCCCCTTACTGCTAATTCCAGTATGAAATACTAATAAGATGGGTTCCTGTTTTTCTATAGCTTTTCTGTAAATCAGAATGCTTACGTTTTATCAACTGAGTTTTTCACCAACATGAGAAGTTTGTTTTGGTCTTTTCCCTAACATAAAAACCATTGAAAGTAGTTGCTTTTTGAAACTGTCTTACAATTAGAATGATAATTGTTAAAGTGTTAAACTTTGTATTAACCTGTTTCGTTTTCTTGAAATTAATTTTTTTTATAATTGATAATTTTTGATATAAGAATATTTTAATTTAATTTTTTTAAACTAAAATTAATTGGAGTTGAACATTTGTGTTACCAGGCTAATCCAGATCCTAATACCTGTCTTGGAGTGTTTGGTCTCAGTTTGTACACTACTGAGAGAGATTTGCGTGAAGTCTTCTCCCGCTATGGACCTTTGACTGGCGTCAATGTGGTTTATGATCAACGGACGGGACGATCAAGAGGATTTGCTTTCGTTTATTTTGAGAGAATTGATGATTCTAAAGAGGTAAATGCATGCTTTACTACTTTTTGCAGGTGCGCAGTTTATGCATTATCTTCATTAATTGTCCGTAAAAAAAAACCACCAGTTTTGGAGTGTGTGTTCACTAGCAGGTTCTCACAGTGAGATTAATTTAAAATACTTTGTTCAAGCAGCATGACACTTTTAAACAAATGAAGCATTTGAGTTGAGTGTTCAGATGCGTGGGCAGATTTTGAGCATAAGCTGTCTGTATTGAATCACCAATGAGTACTGGACTTTGATTTTGGTCTGTTACTTCAAAATTAAAATAAATCTTTGAGGCTGCTATGTCTATAGTATTTTTGAAACATTTTGAAAGTTAACATTTTTAGTTTTCTGAATCAAAATTCTGGAGATTCCCTTTGCATTTTCTTAAGCATGTCATCGTACATTTGAAAAATAGTGGCGTTCATCTCAATTTTTGCCATGGTCATTGCTTTCCTGGTTGTTTAACAGATAGCTGTTGATAGCTAGACTGAGTTGTTAGTATAATTGATCTGTAAGGGAAGAATCAAAGAATATGAGCAGCAGCCTGTATTCACCACAATATGCAATAAAGCAATAGTTTTTTCACTGCTGTATTGATACTGTGAACTTTACCACATTTACTTAAAGTTGTAGATAAAGTTGCTATTAAAAGTAAACACACACCCTCTAAAAAAAAGTAAGCCTGCACTGTGTGATTATCTCTTTCTTTGGGACAAACTGAGTCACAGAGCTCATCTTGTTTATGGATTAATAGGTTTGGGCAGATATTTCAGATTTGCTTTTTGATTCTGTGTGCATTTGATAGTTTATTTTTAGGGAGATATTAAATATGACTCCTCTCTTTATAGATCTTTTAGCATTGAAGGCAGGGAGGATGATAACTGGAACCTATCAGGAGCTGAAAAAGAAAAACTCTGATGCTGCTTGATGATATTTTAAAGAAAAAACACCGTGTTTTATGGATTTCTTGATTGAACTATACTTAGTTCTTGTCTTTGACTTCTGGCATGATCCAACTGAGAATTAGTTTATGGGAAGAGTAGTCTTTGTAGATGTATATATGTGTGGTTGTTGCAGGTTATAGAGGTGAGTAAAAGGACGCAAAACTTCCTTTAGTGTCCCTTTTGTGTTTTCCTACACTCTCAGTTGGACAGGTTGAGAGAGAGGTTAATGGGGTGGATAGCTGTGTATCCATATTTGAAGGCTTGCTGTCTTCTAACTTCTAGCCTTGCATTTCTTTGCACACTGAATTTGTTGGGATTTTAAAAAAGTGACTGATTTGTAAAACATTTCACATCCACAATATTTGCACAGTGTTCCCTGGCACATTCATGTACCAGTCGTGTCTGTTTTACAGCTTCATACGTCTTTAGAAGTAGCTTTTTTCCCTGGTTGCCATGGGCAATGGTCATGCGTGACACCATGCATTTCTTAAAATGTTCCGTGTAAATAGCATGAAGTAATTTGTTTAGTATAAAGCTGTTTTGGCATATGCTGTGGAACTGGAATGCAAAGGAAAACAAAAAGGGGTGTTACTTGCATTCAGAAATGCAGAAGTAAAGATTAGGGCCTTAAGCAGGAACTGAAATAATTTGGAATGTAATTAAACCATTTTTGTTTTCCCCAATGGGTTGGTGCCTGAAGAGGGGGAAAAGATGCAAACCCTCCCAACACCTGGAACTTAAATAACTGGAATACTTTGGCAAGAAGGACAGAAGAAAAACTTGTTTATTTGACCTATTTCATGGGCCTTGAGGACAGATTGAAGATGGCAATAAGTGGCAGCTGGTGTAGAAAAAGGGGAGATATATAAATATAGATAGATAGATATAGCTGTAAGTGTAAAATTCTGTGACAGGCCCTGTAGGAGAACCCTGAAGGGAATGAAGCAGTTCTGTTTGGAAAACAGTCTGAAAAGTTGAGTGTGCGTGAAAGCAATGACACTTGAATTACTTCTATTCTAAGGAAGTAATTTTCTTCATAAAAATAATAATAATTTGAAAAACTCCAACCAAAAACAATAACCAAAATCCCAAACCCTCAACATCACAAACATGTAAATAAAGAGATGAGATGTTGAACTAAATTCCAGTCCTTTTAAAGATAGATGGATTAAGTGAGAGTAGAACTCTGTAGAAAAATGAGGATTTTCCATAATCTTCACTATTGCCCTTTAGGAAAGCTAGGAAAGGGAAGCTCCTCAGCAGACATGCTCTGAAATACAGGTAAAATTTTTCGTCAAATTAAGTAGTTATATTGAAACTTCCCTAACTTAAAGATTGATCGGTGCCAGTTGTGCATGGATTCTCTTGCAGCTGAAATCCCTCAGGATCTTTGTCATCCCTGTTACCACTTTTACAGACTGAATCAGTTACTGAACTAGTTCAAATGTTGCTGTGGGTCATGATTCTGAAACCAAGAGGTACAGTGTCCATATGGTGGTAAAGACATTTTGAGTTGTCAGCTAGCTCAATGTGGTAGAGATCCAAAGACAATGTAAAATAGCATTTCTTAAAGGTGATACTTCTCAGTGTCCTAAAAACACCGAAGAGGCAGTTTTAAAGTTTATTTTTACTTAAATAGTTTTAAAATTTCAGGATTTCAGACCGTAGCAGCCCTGTTAGCTGTTCATGATCATCTTGGTTATAAAGAGGAACACAGGCTTAGCTTTTGATAACTACTAGACAGAGAAGCTGTCAGAGCATCACAGTAGCTTCAGTCATTCCACTTTGAAAGAGGACTGAGAAAGTTTTCAAAGCATGTGTCCAGTCCAGGAGATCACTTGTGGAATATGTTCTTCTCTGTTTGAAATTCTGCCGAGGTTAAGATGAAACTTCATGATCAGAAAGAAGGTTCCTTTTCCATCAGATGTCTTTTATTGCAGTGGCATAGTGTTTGCAAAATAACACTTGACTGGATTCTTAGGTTTTGACCCATATTGAAGATGCTCGTGGACACTGTCTTTAGTTCAAGGTGTGATAGCAGACAGTAAATGTCAGGGACTGATGGGTGTCTAGGAAACAGCTGATGAACATCTAATGGTTGTCTAGAAACTTGAGGTTTTGCAGTGCCAATGTTCTTGTCTGTGAGCTTGTTCAAAGCCTGTTTGAAGAGATTCTGTTATTATCTACCTTTTTTAAGAGCTACAGCGGGTTTCAGTTTTTGTGAAGTTGTTCTATTTCAAAAAGTTGTTGGTTTTTTAAAAATATTTGGTATTGCTTTTTTGCCTTGGGTGGTGCAGTGTCTTATCTTGGCCACCCTTTTCCACATCTGCAGGTGCAACATGCAAAGGGCAGTATCTGTAAACATCTGTTAAGGACTTGTTTCTCACAATCCTTTACAGAGTTCGCAGTGTTGGTGGCACTGGCATGGAGCCAGTGCTGTAATGTTGTTTTGCAATATTTTCACTAAATTATAGAGGATATTCGTCGGCCCATCACATAAGGATTTTCTTCCTGTGTTTAAGAGGATCACAAACTTCTATGTACTAGGATGAGAAAAAAATTAAATTGATGGGGGGAATTGATTGTGTCAGGGTTAACAGTAAGTTGAGAAGATCATGAGTGGAAAATGCTGGCTGTTCTGGGGACGTAGTTCTTACTACACTTATCAGGGATTTCATATGCTGCTAAACCAGCTTTTCAGCAGCTCTGACTGTGAAGTGTTAGTTGTTTAAACTGAGGCTACTGTGAATATACTGTCTGTAGGAGGAACTCATCTAAGAAGCATCAGCTACAGCAGCTGTTGGCAATATGGAATTTTCTAATGCTACTTAGATGTTCTTCTTCAAAGAGTTTTGACCATCTTTTCAGAACCATTTTCTGAAGTACTGTTCATTAACAATAACACAAATCATTAACATTGTTCAGTTGCCAAAGACCAGAATAATAATGGAGATTATCAGTCCAATTTGAAAAACATATAATCTGTGGCGCAAGCAAACTAGCTTAAAACTGGCATTATTGAACAAAACTTTCATGGCTTCTTGAAGAAATGGTTTAAGTATTGTTCATGGTATCAGAAACAATGCTTGGTATACCAGAAAAGAGCACTGGAAGGTCTCAGATATTTGGAATTACAAGTTACAGACTTCTGGAGACTCTGAAACACCATGAAATTGCTAATACTTGCAGACACATCCAGTTCTTCATTCTGGTTCTCTAAAATCCTGTATTTCTTGACTCTGAAGCTCTAAAGTATGCATTAAAAATAATACATTGAATCTATCAATGTTTAAGCTCATAATTGTATATGTTTAAAAGTTATCACTGACAAATTGTAATTTTTTAAAAAACCACAAACTAGAGAATGTAAATTGAGTGTTGTTCAAAAGTGAAATGGACACTTGAATTGAACGTGGCAGACTGCAGCAAGTTTGAGTTTCTTAATTTCTTTATTAGATCCTTTTTTTTTTCCTTTCCAGAATTTTCTTTCAGTTGTTCTCAGTAAATCCAGAACTGAACGAGTAATCAGTGTCCTGGAGGGGGAATCTAATGCATTGTGTCTTTCATCCCTTGCTGTACCTGTGATAGAGTGGAGATGATATTTTTATCAGTGGCATTAAATGCAGTAGAGAAGAACTTCCAGTAAAATACAAACTAACAAGAAACCCCCAAAATTACAGTGAGAGAAAAAAAAAGACAGTACCTTATACAGTTATTTTTAAATCATGAAAACACATTTTCGAAATAAGTCACAATATAAACTGCTCATGTTTGACTATTTAACTGTATTCAGTCTGTATGTTGCTAACTTTGTAGTAATGTCAAGTTATTGATATCGGTGTCCAGACTGAAAGCTTTTCATTTTTTCAGTGAATTCCTGATTGCTTAACTAATACCAGCCACGTGTAAGTTTGTGCATTTAATTAAAAGTTGTGTTTCCAAACTTGTTTTACTCTACCTAACTGCTCATACATGTAGAAAACACCACATACTGTATTAAATATCAAATAAAAATTTGATATTTTTGATCCACTGGAGATGATACTGTAACTTGGGAGGTGCTCAAAGTAATACCTTATAGATAAGGTTTGTTATTATGGATAGGCTGCTGAAGGTTTAAAACATGTGATCCAAGATTAAACCTGTGCCATTCTCAATTCTAATTCTGTTTTATGACTGCAGACATATAGCTGTGAATTCTAGCCTACAAAAATGAATTTTTCGATAGAATTTGCTACTAGAATTAATATTATGTGTTTATAGGACTCCTATTTTCTTGCTTACTGTTCTCTTGCAAAAGCCATGCAAGTCTTCTAACAACATTCAGGTATTTGGAAAAGAATCCAGGTTGTAACAAAAATAGGTTGTTGACAGTTAAAGACTCCTAAGAGAGAACTGTGTGTCTTAAACCCCAAAATTATTTATTTTCTTTAAAAAGTTTCATTTGATCATCTTAAACAGTATTTGAGAACGTCTTCTGCATTGTTAGAGAGAATATGCAATTTTTCTCTTTTGACACTCCAATATTCTTAAGACAGCAGTCATGGATACCCAAAAAAGCAAGAAAAGGAAGCTGAAATTGGTTTGAATATGACATACAATAAAACTGTAAAATCCAGAATTTTCTTGAAAATTACTTCAACTTTCAGTAAAGCAGAGAAATGCCAGTGATCAGGATCACAAATATATTTTTACAGCCTTCATACAAAATAAATTCTGTTGTATCAGTTATGTGAACACAGGTTTTCAAACAGGGCTTTTTGTCATCGTGCAGCAGTCCTTACCTAATAATGCCAACTTAAGTACTTTACTTCAAAGACCTGAGATGTGCACGTTAGGAGTGGTGCAGAGAATCTGGGAACATCTTCAGAAGGAATTTCCAGTTCCTAATTACTGAATGTGCATGATCCGTACAATTAATTATTGTAGATTTTGGCTTTTCTGCATTTGGGGGGTGCAGTCAGAACTGTAAGACGCTTTATTATTTTTTTGTATTTATTTTAAATTTTTTAGTTGGCAGTTATTGCTGACAGGTACTGAACCATAAGAAAATTAATGATTCATGTTTTAATACTGTGTAGGACATTAGATGTTAGGACCAGGGTGTCTGGAGTTCCATGCAGTCTGGTAACCATGAACTAATCTTTATCCAGGAAAAGTAACACATTTCCTGGCATTTCTAAAACAAACAATCAGCTCTCAAAATTAACTCTTCATTTCTCTTGCTGGTATGTTGCTCTTGTGTGTACTGCTCCCTCTGTCAAAGAACTCTTCCTCTTGAAGAGGTGCTTGTTGGCTTAACTGGCATAAAACACATATGCCGGATGTTCTGGATTTGAGGTGGCTTTTTGTCAACTAAACTTACTATTCTGCAGGTTGTTGACTGGACTTAAAAATGCCATGACGCAGAAAATGTCTTACAAGTTAACGTGCTGCATTTCCAGAAAGATACTTTACATCATAAAGTTAATTTTTCAGCCACATATTTACCGCCTTCATTTTTAGGTTTGTGCACATATAGTTTCCTAGGATGCATGCACAGGTTTATTTTAATTTAGGTCATCCTTGTGGAACAGAACTTTTAAAAAGAGGTGTTAAGGCTAGGAAAAACTAGAGCTGAGGAGCATGTTTTAGTCACAAAAATACCGGAGTATATGTTGAAAGACTCGGAATGCTCTTTGCTGTGCCTTGCAGTTGGCGAAATGTAGTTAGTTTTGTAGGAGAACACAAATCACTAGGTGGCGATATAGTATGGACACAAACAGCATTATCAAAATACAAACTCGCTCTCGTTAAATACGTTAGATATCATCAGTCACTTCCAGTTTGGGCACAGCAGTTAAATCGTGTGGATATCAGGTTTCTGTATCTCCTTTATGACTTGTATGTAAATTCCTTAAGGCTCTTGTAAGAGTTGAGATTTTTGAATAAATGTTTCATTATTAAAAAGAAGGAAAAAAGAAAAAAATTCTCTGCTTGCAGGCAGGCACCTTCATGTTTTGTGGTCGGGTGTTGTTTTTTGCAGATAAAAAATAGCAAAGTGGTTATATTCTTTAACTCAAGATTGTAACTGTCTTTTCTCCACATGCAAAAAGTTAAAATAATGTATATTGGACTAAGTGCTGTGCTTAATATTGAGAAGTAAGGGGTGTGTATTGGTATTTCAGAGATCCTGTAGCAGCTAATAAAAGCTAATAAAATTCTAAAAGCAAATTTTTAAAAATCCTTTCAAGTCCGGCATTAGCTGTTAAAATTAACTGTCGTGGGTTTGTTGGGATTTGGGTTTTTAGGTTACTGTCGCATTAATATAATTCTCAAAAGTGTGCTGTGCTCCTTTGAAAAACTTACTTTGATGGTTTGAGTTTGTGAAAGGCCATTGTATTGATTCTCAGAGTGGGGAGGCTGGGGCTGGAACACCCAGCGAGCGCATGCAGGGGCTGCGGGCGGGTCTGCAGGCTCGGGCGTCTGAGCGCAGACCCTTGTGTGTATCCCTTAAGTGAGCTGCTATTGTGAGAGGGAGTGGGGAGGAAGGTTGTAATTAGGTATCCATGTAGGCTGAACCCGCCATTTTACTAAGCTCTGCTGAAGTAGGTCCTTGTAAGGGAGATGGCAGGAGGCTGGGAGAGCATGAAATGGCAGCCGACGAGCAGTAATCCGGCCATATGCACCCTACAGGAAGCCACTGTTTTGCACAGCTTTTGAATCCGCCCGTCCCCTCTGGGTCAGAGACGGCGGTGGGAAAGATGCAGTTTTCAGAAAAAAAGCTGTTTTGACTTTCAGTTTACCTTTCAGATGGGTAGAAGATAAAGTCTGGGGAGAGTGGCAGTGTTAGTGGTTAGCCTGTGCTCCCTTAAGAAGGGATTGAGAGTCGCATTAGTCCGGCACCCCAGTGCAGTCCTGTAACACCAGCGGCAGGCATGGGGACAAGAGAGGAGCCATTCACCACAGTGGGGCACTAGTAACCAGTCTAAACAAGGAAAGTTCAGGGCTTGTTTTTCTGGTGGAAAATAACGTATTTGTACATAGCCTTCCATAGTTACCAGTAGGTTGCAGATTTCACATCTCTGTGCCTTGTTTCTCCTGCAGGCGATGGAGCATGCAAATGGAATGGAGCTGGATGGCAGGAGGATTCGAGTGGATTATTCAATCACCAAGAGAGCACATACACCCACCCCAGGCATCTACATGGGCAGGCCAACACAGTAAGTTCAATGGATTTAAACTGAATCTTGGAGTCTGGTTGAAGAAATAGAACTCCAGGTACTTCTAAAAAGATTTAGAGTTATGCTGGTTTGTATTTTATCACAAAGTTACTAATGTAAAGAATGCAATACTGTGGTTCACATATTTTCTTAAATCCTATTGTAGTTTATTGTATCTTTATTTCTAAAAATATTGAACTAGCTATTATTAAAAAAATAATATCCAGCATGATCAATTAATGGATCCTTAGCCTGCTGAAACACTAAGGTGCCCATTTGCCTTTGATTTTGATGGGAGTTAGACTCAAATCCCTCATTTTTCTGTGAGTTTTTGAAGGTGTTTTTATTTAAATATTTTGTTTGTAGATTTGTGTTGTGGTATAGTCCTAAGTGTCTGATTCACTAAAAGACCACTTTAAAAAAAGATGTAAAATAATTTACATTTGTTTATCTAATAATTTAAATCAAGATGAAGAATAGATACATAAAGGGGTTTTTGGTTTTGTTTTTTCTTTTCCCCTAATAGCAGTGGAGGAGGTGGTGGCGGTGGAGCAGGTCGTCGCAGGGACTCATATTATGACAGGGGGTATGACAGAGGATATGACAGATATGAAGAATATGACTACAGATACAGGTACCTGATCTTTATTTTATTTCTGTAAGGACAGTGGATTTGTTGGGAATACTGAAAAGTTAGGTGACAAAAGACTATTCAGTTCGTAGCAATATTCTGCATGTATGCCTGTTAAGTGTTAGAGCCTCATTCCCTTAAATTTTGTGGGATTAAGTAGTCAGAATCTTCAGTGTTTATGTAATTTGGTTTCTCATCTGGGCAAGGGGTTAATTTTGCTATGTGAAGGGGTGTAGAGTATGTACCCCAGGAATCAAGTGGACAGATAAAAAGGGAACTCATTTTTCTATGCTGTATATAGAACCAGGGACAGCTGATACACACTGCTGTTTAAAAAGGGATTATTTGTAGATGGGATTTTTAATGCTTGACATTTCATAACCATCTCGCTGTTTTGAAAGTTATCTGGTTTCAGAGAATGTTGTTCAACAAGAATTGTAGGCATCTGGAAAAGCACTTCATGTGTTTGTAAGGCTAGGGAGAGTTTATTAAATTCTTTGTCTGGGAATATCTTACAGTTTTAAACACATCAAATAGAGAAATATAAAAGCATTTGTTAAATAACCATAAGGCACAGCCAAATAAAGCAGAAATCATTCATGCAGGCCAAGTCTTTCAGTGCTAAGGAAGTGGTTCTGTTCTGTAAAAGTGATGTGAATAAGGCTTCTTTCATAATGGATGTTGTTTGGTTTCTTTTTTAATTTCCTTTTAAGGAGGCGATCACCATCGCCTTATTATAGTCGATACCGATCGCGATCAAGATCCCGTTCCTATAGTCCAAGTAAGTAAATACAAGTGAATAAACAGAACCTGGCTGACACAAACATTGTTATAGGAATTGATCAGTGGAAATTCTGAATGTGAAAGCAAAAAAATCTGGGCACAGTTAAGCTGAGATAACATGTGTACAGTTAGTTTATAATTGTGTAATTAGTAATTGTGTCATCTTTTGTTTTTTCTAGGGCGCTACTGAAAATTGGAAGAGTTACAGTTGAGGACTTGATTTTTAAATACAAAGTTCAGATCTTTAGCATCCCTACTGCTTTCCCTTCCGTCTTCCCTTTCTTGTCCTCCTTCCAGCTCTTTCACAAATCTTTGGTTCATTTAGAATATACATATTTTCAGTTGAAATATTCCTATTTTCCACCCCTCCTTATTGTAATACTCTTAAATATTGTAATTGTTGTAGTTTTTGTGTAGTAAAACATCTTGAAGAAAATGAAATAGAGAACCCCAAAGTGCTGATACATTTTGGAAGTCATTCCTATTTCGTTTTTAAAACAGTTGGACTCCTGACTAATCAGAAGAGAGCATTGATATTTTTAAAGCTTGCATGTCATATGTAGTATACACACTCGGATACTTTAACATAAACCTGCATTTCCAAGTAACTTGTTAATCTTTCTGTTAAAATGTTTACCTGTTACTTTGATAAACAAGTAATGACTTTGAGCCTTTTCTGTAATGATGAATTTGCTTAGGTAGTCATGAACCAGAGGATTTTTTTTAATTTTATTTTTTTTTGTCAGGTAGTTGCTTTGAGAGTAGACTATTTGAGCTAGAGCAAAATTTGGTATTTGACTGACTGGGAGAATAGATCCTTGTACACTCAAAATTAAGGCTGTGTTTTATAGAAAAAAGTTTCTGAATTGCTACACAGTGGATAACAATTGAAGTTAAAATTGTTAAATTCCTGGAGTCTTTGTGGTACTTGGTTGAATATTTCCCCATAATTGGTGCAGGAGAAAAAGTATTTATTGAACATAGCAATTAGTTATATAATTTGCTGTTCATGAAAGAAAATATGGCCAACTTTTTGGTATTGAAATAATTATGGAGCAAGTTTTGTTTCCAGTCCTTTTTGAATTTTTGAAAGTATGGATGGAAAAACCTACAGTTACATGTAAACTTTTTTTCCCTCAATAAAAGTTAAGTCCACTGATCTGTGATTTCTTGTCTTTCATTCTGCATTTTGTGTCACTTCACAATATAGGTTAAACAGTGGGGTATGGATGATAAAGTCAGCTTTTATCTGTCCTCTCAGGAGCCTTGTCTTCCCTGAGAACCAGTATGTGGTTATATGGGATGGCTGTGCATGGTGGGTAGTCCAGCTTTCTCTTGTGCCCTCCTTGTCACTTGCTGGAGTTGTGGTGAGATGGTTGAGTGAAGGGAACACCATTCTCTTGGTTTAGCTTTCTGACAAGTGGCTGCTTGAATGTCAATGTTGCAACAACAAAAGGAACACAAAGCTCTTGCAGCAAAATTTCATCCTGATTGTAAGGGAAGGCCACCAAAAGAGTTTGTCACCATTTTAGGAGGGTAAGTGTGTGAAATGTAATTGATTGGGTTATTTCCGAGTGTTGGTACCAGGAGCTATTAACACGTAGTTAAAAGAAACACCAGCACACATCTTAACAGCTTGATAGAATATGCCAGGAGAAATTGGTGACACAAGTTCTAACTGGTTACTGTTCAATACCTTTGAATCCATGATGTTCTGTCCATAAATTGCAGTTGAAAACCTTTAATAAATTGAAAGCAAAGTAGCTGAAACACTGAAGTTAAATCTTTCAACTCTGATGATTTCACCAGTATTCATTGGTGATCCAGACAAATCAGGAAATATTAAGAAAATTGTTCTCTGTAAACTGAAGTACCAGTATCTTGAGATAAAGAATTGTTGGTATGTTTAATTTTGGTTTTGTTCTTCAAAACATGATTAGCCAATGTGATGCTCAGCCACAAGAAGAGCTAGAAGGGGGATCCAGGGAACTACAGGCCTGTTGGCCTGACCTTCACGCGTGGGATGGTTGTGGAGTGGATATCTTGAGTGCTTTCACTCATACAGGACAACCAAGGGATCAGGCCCTGCCAGCGTGGGTTTAGGAAAGGCAGGTCCTGCCTGACCAACCTGATCTCCTATGACCTGGGAACCCACTTAGTGGAAGAGGGAAAGGCTGTGGATGTTGTCTACCTGGACTTCAGCAAAGCCTTTGATAGGTACTGTCTCCCGTGGCATTCTCCTGGAAAAGCCAGCAGCCCTTGATTTGGATGGGTGCATTCTACATTGAGTAAAAAAAGTCTGGATATCTGGCTCCAGAGTGTGGAGGTGAATGGTGCCACATCCCACTGTGGGCCAGTCACAAGAGGTTCACTGGTGCTCAGCATTGGGGCCAGCCCTGTTCCATATCAGTGATCTGAATGAGGGGACTGAGTGCACCCTCAGCAAGCTGACAGATGGACACCAAGCTGGGTGGGAGTGTTGATCTACAGGAGGGTAGGAAGGCTCTGCAGGAGCATCTGGACAGGCTGGATCGGTGGGCTGAGGTTCAATAAGGGAAAGTGTCAAGTCCTGCAGTTGGGTCACAGCAACTCTTGACAGCACTACAGGCTCGGGGCAGAGTGGCTGGAAAGCTGCCTGCTAGAAAAAGACCTGGTAGTGCTGGTCCAAAAGCTGGCTGAACAGGAGCCACCAGTGAGCCCAGGTGGCCAAGAAGGCCAGTGGCATCCTGGTTTGGATCAAGGATAGTGTGGCCAGCAGGATCAGGGCAGTGATTGTTCATTCCCCTGTACTCAGCACTGGTGAGGCCACACCTTGACTTCTGCATCCAGTTTTGGGCCCCTCCGTTCAAGAAAGACACTGAGGTGCTGGAGAGTGTCCAGAGAAGGGCAGCAGAGCTGGGGAAGGGTCTGGAGCACGAGTCCTGTATGGAGTATCTGAGAGAGCTGAGGTTGCTTAGGCTGGAGAAAAGGAGGCTCAGGGGTGACTGCAGCACTCCACAACTGCCCGAAAGGAGACTGTGGAGAGGTGGGGATCCATCTCTTCTTCCAGGCAGTAAGTGGTAGAAGAAGAGGACCATGGCCTCAGACTGTGCCCCGGGGAAGTTCAGGCCGGACATAAGAAAGGGTCTCTTGACAGAAAGGGTTAAATGTTAGAATGGCCTCCCTGCCCAGGGAGGTGGTGGAGTCACTATCCCTGGAGGAGTTGCATTCCAATGTGGCACTTAGTGCCAAGGTGGTAATTGGTCAAAGGACTTGATCTTGGAGGTCTTTTCCAGCCTGGATCATCCTGTGTAAATTATGGAGGGTAGCGTGCTGTGCAGAAACAAGACAGCCAGATGCAAAAGCATGGGGAGTAGCTGCAGTGGGGGTTGAGGGAGACATTCAGGCTCAGGGAATTAGGACAACAGGAAGCGAGAGAGAGAGAGAGAGAGAGAGAGAGAGGTGGCCACTTACTGCAGTTCATGGTGTTTCTGGCCTATAATTGTCAAGGCTTGAGATGTTGTATTGGCCAGCTAGGGAGCAGTTCAGCAAATGTGTTCTGGAAGCTGAAGGAGTGTTGCGATCCTTTGCATGGAGATTGTTGCTTCCAACAATTAGATCTGTCTACCTAAACGTCCTACATAGCACAAGTCCATATAAAGTTATCAGTGGCAGCAGCATTGTATTAGGTGGTGCATTTTGTGCTTCGTGTTCAGTGATGTAAGGCAGTCCATTTGAAGAACAGGTGAAAGTGGTAATTCTTATGGTACTGGACATACTTGTAGATGTCTGAAATGTATGAATGATTGCTGGACTTAATTGGCCATCTCTAAAGCTGACAGTCCTGAAATGGAAAGGGTAATTGGCAGCTGTTTCCTCATTTGTGGGTGGGTTTTTTTGGTTGGTTGGTTGGTTTGTTGGTTGGTTGGTTGGGGTTTTTTAACTGAGATCACTTGGGCAGAGATCTCTGTGTTAGCAGGTTTTTTTTAAGTTGTGGCTTTCATTCTCCCCAGGAATGGGAGTCTCATCTCTGGTTTGTTGTGAATGGATTTAGAAATACCGTTTCTTTAAGCTTCAGGTTCTGTACATGAAATTAATTAGCCAGAGCAATTCTTACACTGTTTCTGTAAACACAGCTACTGAAACAGTTCCATACTTTTCTCTAGACTTTTTTATACTTTGTTTAGTCCTAGATGAATTTTGGACGTAGTTAGAACTCTGAACAAATACTACACTTTTGCAACAAAGTGAAAACAAGTCAACCTTAGTAAAAAAACTTGATGTTACTCTGTGCTAGTACACAAGAAGCTGAAGTTCAGAATGAATTGCAGGGAATATTTAAATCCGGACTGTAGACAAACCTGACGTTTATCTAGGTTTATGTATAGCCTCAATTCTAGGCGTAGCCTAGAGAATGCAAGATAACACTTGCTCTTAAATATGCCATGTTCCCAAATGCTTCCAAGAAGTGGCCACAAGAAGTTCACAACAGCTGCTACCCAGGCTAGTCTGAGACTATGTAATGGAAAACTTGCACCTGATGACAACAGTTAAGAGACGTACTGGTTTACATGTCGAGTCAGAATAACTTCCGAAGTTGGGGGAGGGATGTATAAAGACAATGTATGTGAGGTGGAGTTTATTAAGACTGTTGTTGAGCCATTTGTCCTATGTAACTGTACTTTAAATCTGTAAAGACGTTAAGACTTGGTATGACAGTACTCAGCAAAGCATTT
Organism: Pomatostomus ruficeps; assembly: GCA_013400735.1. Classification (NCBI taxonomy): domain Eukaryota; kingdom Metazoa; phylum Chordata; class Aves; order Passeriformes; family Timaliidae; genus Pomatostomus; species Pomatostomus ruficeps. The sequence continues at coordinate 22,254 of VYZT01035966.1, read as the reverse complement.
GACTGTGGTGCTGCATGTGGAAATGGTGAGGCCCAGGCATCCAGAGCACGCTTTTTGGAAAAGCACCTTCTGTTGCGTGGCTTCACAAAGTAACAACAGTTCAGGCAGGCTAACACCACTGCCACCCTTTACTATCAGTCTAATCTGCTTAGCTGCTACAGTCCTCTAGAACTAATGTGAATAACCAGAGAAGAAAAACAATCTGAGATAAACATTTTCTATTGCTTTCTACAAATGCAAGTTTTTTTGGGGCTAGGCAAACAATGTGAATGAATTTCCCTCATTCTCACAGTCACTGCCCTTGCCTTTTAAACAGCAGCATAAAAAATAACACAAAATGCACTTAAGCTGCCTCATCTTCAGTACCTGTAGGCATAATTTCTTGCTTTGCTGACATTTTACTTCTCTATGAAATCTTTCAGGTAGCTACCTCTGTACATGAACAGGCAGGGACTGTTTGGTTCAGCAGAGGAATATTTTTCTGTATTTCATACAGTTGTATTTGTAAATACAACACTTTGATCAAGTTAAGGTAGAAAACAGTTTTCCTCAAGTAGGTTGGTACATCCAGAAAGCACAAAAATTACCATCATCACACTTTCTCAGTTTGAGGTAACTTGTTATTAAACTGGAAAAAATAATCCTTTTCCTTCTACTGCTTTAGATACAGAAGCTGAAATGTTCATTAAAACTGGCAAATACACTAATGGCCTTGGAGAGGCTATGAGCCACTTCAGTGGGTCTGTTGCTGAATTTCCTGAGGAAGTGAGAGACCCCCTTACACAGAATGGTTTCTTAACCTTTGTGGTAGCAATTGAGGCTACATTTTTGATATCTAATGGTAGATCTCGTTCACATTCAAATAGCAACTAAATTGTTTTGGCAAAACATGAAAGAAGGTTTTTGTTAACAAAGGTCTGCAAACCTTTTTGTAAGTCAGTTCTTAACAAGCAGCTATGGTGCAAGTAATTTTCCCACTGTGCAGAATGCTAGTGGTGCTTCCTGTGTAAGATTATTTTTTAAGCTTAAAATGTAGTTGTTTCTCTGTCTCCCCCTTTTTCTCTTTTGTTTTTGGTGGCGCTTTCCAACTGTGAAGGTGTCTGATACATTAGGGATCAAGAATGGAGAATTAGAATTGTGGTTGCCAAGAACCGATGTTGGTGTAACAGTTCCACCAGTCTGATCTGTGATTCCGTCCTCGTTCTTCTTCCAGTACTGCATTAGGACAAGGATGCACTGTCTGCACAGCATCCAAGTTCAGTAATTTAGGATCTGCCAAAACTTCCGGGCTCAGTTTTCTCATGCTGACCCAGTCCCATAAGACATGGATTATAGCAGCAGTGGTACACAGCACAGGCACTAGGTAACCCTCCACCATGCTTCAGTATCTCTGTCTTTCAAGATTTACCCCAAAGGAAAGTACTGACAGAGAATTCCTCAAGTAGCTTTCAGGTGGATCACAGGGACTTGCATAGACCTTTGTATTTGCTTTAAATAAATAAATAAATAAAGTCTATAAACTGCTCACATATAAACTAACCGGGGTAGAACAGTGGATCAGTTCTATGTGGAGTCCAGTCTTGCAACTCTCTAGATGGAGGAAGCATGGGCTGCCCGAACCCCTTTTTCTCACTGCTCCATTTTTGCTTCTGTCCTCAGCATGATATGTAGCCAGTCTTTTGCTAGTTTGGTTTGTGGGTCCAAGGTTGTGAGAGAGACGTGTTTGCAGTACTACCTCAATAATTGTAAGATGGCCCTCTTTGTCTCATGGTTGAAATCCTATAAAACTCGTGGAGATAAGGAAAACCTGATGGAAGGCTAAAGGTAGCTGATGTTTATACCCTATATGATGTTGGGATTTAATAATTTGCAGTGACTCTACTGTCTTTTACAGGTTCTGTGGAAGCAGATGCCTGACTCCCACAGCAGCGCAGGAGAAAGGAACCATGGAGCATTGATTACTAAATCACTGTTGATGATACATGATTCCCCTACACTAACAGCACACATCATTACAAATATTGTCTAGTATCTAATCTCACAATAAACACACAAACTGCCTTCACCAGGGAACATTCAACTGGTTGATGACTCTCACGTGCACTGCTGGGATATTTTGGTGTGATCTGAGCTGTGGTAGGATGACAACAGAATGGAGGACTTTGCCAGCCAGCAGCTGTCTCCTGCTTCTCACCTTTCACAGTCCAACATGCTTTCCTAGTGGTCCTATTTCTTGTCTCCTCCTTGATCTAGATGTCAGTTCTCCCCTTTCTCCGGACCACTGAATTCAGTGCAGGATTCACCAGAGAGAAGCAACATCTAGGGAACAAAATGTGATCACTTTCACACTGAAAAATCCCAGATGCCAAATCCCATGGTTACTTTACAACTGAATTCTGCCTGGTTGATGATCCTCTCTTCCAGACAGTGTTGCTAATTTGGATTTCTATGTTGTATCTTTAACAGTTTTGTGTGGTAAATGCTTAGGAACTGGTCTCTAAAAAAAAAACCCAACACAAAAAACACCTCAAAACCCCACAAACACAAACAAACAAGAAAACAAACCCAAAAATCCCCCAAAACAATTCTCTTCACCCCCATAACAAAAAACCACCCCAAGCCCTGAAGATGTTAACAGTGTATCAAATACAACTTCAGTCTGACAATTATTTATATAGTTCCAAGAGGCATGAATATTTCTCTTCCATCAGAGCAATTAATTGACTTTAGAGGAAGGTTAATTACAGGTAGTCAAGCTTCCCATTAGCTAAACACTGACTTGCCCAGCTGCTGCCCCTAGCCAGGTATGGGGTTGCTGCTCAGCACCTCTTGCTCTCAGTGGCTCTCTTCTCCCTCCACTGCAAGGTGTGGAGCACAGGAAAGTGCTGAACGCTCTGTTCTCCTTGGTGGAGAGGGGGGAAAAAAGGCAGAGATAACAGGTCCTAACCTGCATTTCACATTCCAAAGCCTTTCTTCCTCGTGTATCAGCGGACATCTGAGCAGGGAAGATGTCGGCCTCATCCTGCTGGACCATGTCCAAAGGAACGTCTAGCAGGCCTGCTACCTCTTCAGAGCAGGTAAGGCAGGGTTATTTTCCAAGCTGAAGATCAGATTGTTGCTTGTGTCGAAGTGTCCTTCATACGTTTACAACCAATATAAATAATAATTAAAAGTGGCTGATGCCAAATCTGCTTGAGCAGTGATAGTAGCACAAGTAACCACGGCTGTCGCTCTGCAGCCTTGGTGGCCCTGAATGTCCCTCCAATGCAGCTGGCTCTGCGGGGGAGTGTTTGATACCATCACATCCACTGCTGGCACTTGAGAGAAAAGGTAGCAAGAGCAAAGCTTCACTATAAAAACCCAAAAATCTGGTGCTGGGCTCACACACAGAGTGGAACGTAAAACATAGGGTTTTTTATTGTTTTAAAATTAAACATTCTATCGAAGTCTAGATTTCCAGACTGCTTTTTATATAGTGTGTTCAATTTCTAACTGCTGGAGGCTAAAAGGGACCCCATGTAGCCACTCACCTGTGAATTTCATAGAAAGGAGTTAAGAACGATAGATCTTCAAAGTATAAAAAGACAAAACCTTATGGAAGTTAACCACTGGTCTAAATATTGGTATAGCTGAAAATATTCCCTGGAAAGGAAAGTTCTTACTGGGACTGAGTCACCTGGTGTGGTGGGAATGTAGGAAAATTGGATGAGTGCATGGGTAACCTTGGGGAGAATATAGAATATTAGTCTCAGTTTTCCACGTATGAAGATGAGGTTAATAAATGCTCTTCTTCCAGTGTTTTTTTTAATTTGGGCTGTTCCAGCTCTGAAAGACAGTGGCGATATGCAAGAAGATCTGTGAAAGATGATTAAACAACTTTCTATAACTGAAAAACAAGTTTATAAAGTCTAAGCTAGTACTGAGAGATGCAGAACATGTAAGAGTGTCCTCATGCACAGGGATAGCCTTAAGGACTGGTCTATCTGGTCCCAAGCAGGTGTCACAGGAGAAGATCAGTTTTCAGAGGATCCAGTTCTGGAACTAAAAAACACAAGAGGTTTTTTTCTCACATGGATTCAGGTGATGAAGGAACAGACAGCTTTTGTCAGTTTGAGGAAGGGGTTGAGCCCCATGTCTCAGTCCAGGCTTATCCCACCCCGTGATGTCCCCAGCCCAGTGCCAGTGGGGAGGCCCCTCCTTGCTGAGCACCCATGCAGTACCTGCAAGCTGCACATTGCAGAGCAGCCAGAAATGCAGACTCAAACACCAAGACATTTTAAAAATATTACAGAACCCACCTTTTAATATTCCCTCAAACTTACAAGGTTTAGCCTATCTTTGATTGTACCACACAGGTAATTTAGGTCTTCAAAGCCAGAGAAACCTGAGATCTTAACTACAGCAATCAGAGTCACTCAGGACAGTAGTTATCCCTGGTTTAATCAAAAAGTAGTTGTACAGCCCAGTCCAGAGGCTGACCATACAGGCTAAACCTCCCGCCAGTAGCACCCAAGTGGGTTTAGGCTCACTCTCCCCACTGACAACCCCCCAGCCCCCACTGTCAAACAGGGGTCCCTGGGCTGCAGCTGTTCCCCACCTTGAAATCTGGGGGACTGCTGTGGACAAGACCTGGGAGCTCCTTTACCCACCCCCAGCCCTAGGAAAGACAAAACAGCCTCCCATTTCTCCACTGAAAAAACATTCTCCCATTTCTCTGCTGCCAGAACAGGGGGCCGACTATTTCTAAGCTTGAAGATCTCCTGCAGCTGAGCACCAAGCACCTTGGGAATTCCCCATCCTCTGCCCTGCCAGTCACAGGGGAAGGGGGAGAGAAAAATGCTCCATCAGAGACTCAGCAGCTCCATCCCCTGCTCTGGGGCAGCTCTCAAATGCACCAACTATACTGTGCTGCAAGCCCAGCTGCTCCAGTGGCTGTCTGAGCAGGTAGGATTGGAAGCAATTGTTATTGTGTTTGGATGTGGGCAACAGAAGTACTTAGAAAGCTTGAATTGTGGTCATCTTGTTGTTTGAGTCCTTTGGAAAGGTACTACTTGTGCTCCAGATTTTTATTTCTTTTTAAATGGCCAGAGGAGTCCAGAGATGAATGAATAAAAAAGTCCATTTTTTCTTCATGAGGGTCCCTGGTGCCCATCTCTGACAGGGGAGCACAAAGAGAATCTATGTCTGCTTCTGCCCCCTTCCATCTGTGCTTAACCCCTGCCTTGCCATGCACCACCTGTCCATGCCTGCCATGCCTGGCCCCGACCTTTTCAGTTTGAGAAAGATATTTCTGTGCTGCACCTGTGAGGAAGACTTAGTGGAGCCTTCATCTGAGGCACAGCCCTGCTACAGCACAGCACTGGCTCCAGGCAAGCCTACGCAGTGGTCAGCCAGAAGGGGGGCTTGGACCCCTCACCTGGGCACTTCTCCTCTGGGCTCTGAAACACCAGGTGATAGTTTGGTACCTCCACGTGTGCCTCAAGATGAGCAAAGTGCAGCTGGCTCTCCACGCCTGTGTACATCCCAGCTGTCTCCAAAAGCAGAAAAGCAGAGGTTTTCACTCAGACCCTGGTGCGGTGACACAACCAGGTCAAACACTGTTCATACAGCACACATGAAATCCTGAGGGGAGACACAAGAAGAGTGAAACCAAGAGGCTGATACCTGGCTAGAATGCATCAAAACCTTAAACCAGGAAAACTTTGATTGAAATCATTCTACCTGAGCTCCCAAACTGCAAAAAGAAACTTTTCTGGGGAACAGTGGATTTCCAGCTACTCACAGAGAGGAAATCTTCAGTGCCCGTTAGAACAGCACAACAAGGGATGCAAAAGTAGCATCTGCCTGCTTCTTTGTCTTTTTGTGTGTGACTGTTGCAAATCTTTTTTGACTAAGAATATCATTAATCAATTTAATTAACTAATAGAACAGGTAGCTGGGAAATTGCTAGACCTATGAAGGATATGCCTGTTTTTTAAAAGAACTCCTCACAGTGGGCAGATCCTTGCGTATTTCTTCCTTTAGCATCTTCAAAATATTTTTTAACAAGTGAGTATTTTACAGTTTTTTCCGATTCTTTTTGTGGCCACTAGTGTCTGACTTTCTGGGGTATTGTAAGCTGTATAGGAAAGGAGAAAGTGGGCAAGAGACCTCTAATGCATAAAAGGAGTAAGTAAGTTAATATAATAAGAATTAAGTAGATAATAGGGCTGGAGTATCCACGGTGGGGGAAGTGTGGAGGAACAAGTCAAATGAAAACTTTGCTAAAGTTTGCAGCAAAATGAGCAAACCAAAGCTTAGCTAAAAGCAAAACCTTTGTTTATTAACCCTATCCCTCTACAAGTGATCCTGAGCCCAAACACCATGGAGGAATGAGTAGAAGAGTTGATAGTTTTGCACTAAGCTGCTTCAGAACAATGGGGTACCCATGCAGAAATGTACCTTTGAGGAGATGGAGAGCTTTAACAGCAGCTCTGGAGCTTAGCAGAGAAAGAAAGTCACTGTTAGAGAAAGGTTTTGTTTAATGAGATGGGCACCACAGACACGAAGGAGAAAGACCTTCAGACAATGCCATGGAGAAGAGTCCTGCAGTAAGGCTAGAGATGAGGGGTAGGTTATTGACAGAGATACATGTGCTCTCATGTTCTGCCCTTAGTGAAATAAGTCACTCCAAGATTTTTCTTATTGCTCCACTTTGGCACAAGGAGAAAAACAGTGGCTTCTTTCCCCTATCCTGTGGTCAGAAACCCACCGACAGTCCATAGCAATTGGGACTCCTCCTTACACACAGGAGACAGCAAAAGTGAGTGGAGAAGCAACTCCATGTGTCACCAGGGGCGAGACCCCAGTTTTTGCTTGTCTGAATAGGACCAAAATCTGTTCCAGCCTGGATCCAACCTTTCTGATCTTTTAAAACAAACCTTCATCTTTTTTCTTGACCAGATCTTCTGGTAATAGCTGTTTTTAAAGGAAATTTTAATGGTAACTCCCTTTGTCTCGGAATAGGTGCAGATTCTTAAATTCCTGTGACAACTGTTAGTCTGCTGAAACAGAGGTGATACAACAAGAAAACAGGAGGAAGAGAAGGATGGGGAAGAGGAGGATGGAAGCAGGAACGTAGCCATTCCACAATTTGTTTACTGGAGAAAACTGCAGCTTCTTCTGGCTCGCCAGAGCAATAGACTAGGAAATGTGGCAAAACAGAGTGTAGTGTTTATTTATGTTCTTATTTTTAAACAAAACTCGTGAGATTTAGCCATCCTCAACAGACAGTTTTTATTTATATAAAGTGTAGTAACCTTCTAAAATGACAATGCTTGGTTCCAAGTCCACACTGCCTGGACTAATCACTTGTAGAAACTCATCTGCTTTTCCCTCCTCTGCCCTGAAAAAAGCACTGAATACCATTTTTAAACAACAAGCTTCCAAGGTGTTACCACATATCCCCTTTGAGACAGTGTCAGTCTGTCTCTCCACGCAGATGGTCTGTGTTGCCTTGAGGATGAGCTGGGCTGGAGTAGCAGAGAATAAACAGAGCAGGTCTGATGGCTTCCCACCTCTGCACTGTCTCCTGAGTTGAGACAGTTTTGCCTCTTGACTTCTAAACCCAGTTCAGCCACTGGGTGCGTGATGTTAAGAAAAACCTCTCACACTCCAAGCATCTAAGATAACTTTTTTGGATAGGTATGTATTTTTACATTACTAAAACCATTCCCTATGTTAATTTTTTCACAGAAGGCTGAAGAAGTAGAGAAGTGCCTCAGGAGTGCTCTAGCTGTTGAGTGCTGTGAAGGTGCCCTTGCTACCTTCACAAGTTTGGAAACACTTGTTGCTTGAAGGTGATTTGAGTACAGGATTTTCCCTTTAGTCCATACACTCTTACAGAACAGTGGTTCCAGAGGTGTAACTGGGATGTCTTATGAGCACTAAGTTATTAATGTGTTTGATGGACAGAAAAGCTGTGCTTACCACAGGGACACTGTGAAAAACCTCTCCAGCTTCTCTAAGAGCTTGCTCTCCTTTGGGGATTGTTCTGGACGAATTTTTCTGTGCCACCTGATTTCTTACCCCTTCCCCACTTGTCCTGTAAAGCACACAGAGGGAGAGAGAATAGGGAAAATGTCCCTGGAAGCACAGCAGAAAGTTCATGCTTCCTGCCCTGACAGGCTTCCTGTTTACCTGGAACTGACCTTCAGTCACAGCCCTCCAACACCTGTGGTGTGTGTCACGGTGACCCATTTCTCACCCAGGAGGAGCATCTGGTTTCTGCTCCCTGCCCTTCCAGCTTGTCCAGCCTCGCGGTGCCAAAGGAGGAGCTGTGTCCCCCACCAGCATGGGCTTGTGAGCCAGCCCAGTGTGTCATCCTGAGGCTGCAGGTGATATATGGTGGCTGTCTCTGGCAAACTCTGTGTCCCAAAGATGAAACTCACTCCTCCTACAACTTCTTGAGGAAAAAGTAAATCTCAGCTGCTGCTTGTGTTGCAGCACACTGCACAGAGAAGCTTAGCAAATGCGGGGACAGGGGTTGCTATCGTCTCTGGTTGAACCAAGAGCAGCTGTCGACGTATCCAGTTCTGGGCTTCAGCACCCACCTACCCCATCAGGGCTGGTGAAATGGATACGGGGAGGTACCCAGGGTCTAAGAGCAGCATCTCCGCTCATCTCTTGCTGAGCCTGGTGAGTGGCAGAGAGGATTTCCACTTGAATACCTACCCAGAGAGCTAAAATCATCCTCTGCGGCATGTGGAAATATAAACCTTCCTTTTCCCGCCTGCTAAAGCCACCTGCTGTTGTCTCCTCCTGCTTTCTACTTTTAGCTCATTAGTTCCACCGCGACTACACTCTGCTGCCTCACTGCCTTTTACCGAAGGCACGTCACAGGCAACTGAATGTATCTGAGCAGCTGCTTGACCTGCTTGCTGCTGAAAAGCAGCACGGACCAGTGTTGAGTCCCTAATGAATAACAGCCCCAGAGGAGAAGCCGCCCCAAAAACTCTGACAGCTCCAAACACTGCCAAGGTCTTTTTGTCACACTCTCCTTTCTAGAAGTTGGATTTGATGATCCTTGTGGGTCCCTTCCAACTCAGGATATTCTATGCTTCTCTGATTCTATGATTTCTAACTTACTTGGGGTAAGAAAGATGAGCCTCCATGGCTATAGTGATAATTTTATGAGTTAGCTTCTTAAATATCAGCATGACAACGGCTCAGCGAAATGTGCTGCCAGCTTACTTTCTTGATGGTGACATCCATGCAAAAACTTCCCATAATCTTCTACTAATCACGAGGAATGTGAGTAGAACTCTGAGGAGGTACCCAAGAAGATCCAAAGTTTCACCAGGTGCATTAGATCAGGCTTCATCAGGGAAGGCTGCACTTTGATTCTCTTCCTTTGCTGGGAAGGTGGTCTTCCCCTCTAACAAGAGAAAATGTTGTCTAAATCAGCATCACCTTTATAATCAAAGTGCAGTTCCTCCTTGGCAAAGATGGAAGAAGAAAAGGGTCATGTGTAAGAGAGAGATAAGCAGGATTTGCCAGTCATTTGGGTATGTGACAAAAGCTAAATGGCATTTGTGAACTTCAGCAATGGGAATAATGAAAGTGAAGAGAGAAAGGAGGTGTAAGGAAGGAATTTCCTGTTGCTTTGCTAAACCACACTGGAATGTGAGCTAGGAGAGGGGGAAACAAGGTGTAACGCTGAACACAGCAGTGCAAACTGAAAAATTCAGAAATTGCTCAGGAAGTTATGGGGGGAAGGGAAGGGAAGGGAAGGGAAGGGAAGGGAATCAAGAATTTGGAGAGCAACAATTTGTGGAAAGAGGACATTCTGGGACACACCATGAGACAAACATGCTGTGGTGGGAACAGGTGGCTGTGGAAATTTTGTTATCTCTGCCTGTGGAGGAGAGTGGGACTGAACAAGATGAAGATGAAAATGAAGAAGAAATTAGGCTTGTCCAAGAAGTCGGTTCTGGCAGTGGATGACACTACCTGGAGCTTTCTGCTTGATCCACTTTCTGCAACCAGTGCTAAGACTTTCCCTCCTGCCAAGCCCTCACTGTATCTCCTCTCTCTGTAGCACTGAGAACTGTCACCTCCCCACTTCCAGCTGCAGTAAAGGTTCTTATTTCAGGGAGTTGATTTGTGATGAATCCATTTGTATGGTTTATTGCTGAGTACAAACTATTAACATTTGAATCAATAACCGTGGAACTTGTAAAATTACATAAACAGCAGAGAGATTTGCAGGGAGGAGAAGGTGATGTTTACAGTCCTAAAAGTCATTAATAAAGAAGCAAAACTTCTGTTTCAGAGCAAGCTACAGAAATAGTTTTGTTTTTCTTCTGGAGTCAGACAACTCTTTAGTTACTGAGTGAACTATATAGATTTTTAACTACTGCTCTCCTCCTTTTTTTGCTTTCCTTTATGCTGGCATGAATTTGCTCTTCCTGTCAAACACCAGTTACTGCAAACCCACAAAGATCTCATCTGCTTTTAACTTCCTCATCTCAGCTCAGGGTCTGCACACCTTCCCCTCCAGCATAGTGCCAATTCTTTACCAGAAACTGCCTCTGCTGTAGCCAGTGTCTGTCTGAGCTTCAGGGCATGCTGACCCCAGCTTCTCCATCAGCTTCCCAAGCCCACAGCTGCTCCACCCAATCCTGTGGTGAGATGTTACTACCACCAAAGTCCTACTCACAGGAGACTAGTCACGAAAATAGAGTTGTAAGATATTTGAGCACTGTGTTTCAAGAACAATCCTATGAAGGAACTGCTCAAGCACGTTATATTGAACCAGTCTTTTGCTGTCCCTTGGGGGTATTTCTTCTCTGTCCCCTCCAAAACCCAGTTTGAACTCACAGGGATTCCCAAAGCAGCAGTAAAGCTCCAGCAAAGCCTGACATTCACCAAGTCTGTTCTCAGAGGCAAGTGGGAACCCTGCAAATGGGGAAACCTACATGAGGAGTACTTCATCCCATAGTTCATTGCCTAAAGGGGCTTCCAGAGGGATAGAGGCTCCAAATACACTTCAATAAGGAGAAGGGGGAGGGAGGCAGGTAGAGGGACAGGGAAACAGAGAATAAGAGCTAGGGAAAGAAAATTGGGTGGAAGATTAAAGTCAGGAGTTGTAAAGGGAAGGAGGGGGTAGAAAAGAAACCCAGATGTATCAGAAAAGGTATGGCTACAAGTTGGGCAAAGAAGAGTAGAGACTGAGTAGGAAAATAAGCAGCACCAGAGATTTGTCACACTTTTCCTGTGTAAATACACATGAAGCTTCACGACTAGCTGCTTCTCTTGAACAGCAAGGATCCTGTTGCCCTAAAATGAGCATGTGAAGGCATTGGGAAGGATAGGACTGTATTTCATTAAAATAAGAGATTCTGAACAGGTCTGCAGGGACTGTGCCAGTATTCTGGTACTGCTGAATCCAGCCTGTTTGTGGGGTACAGCTCCCACAGGGTGACTTGCTCTCTGGCTTAGAGCTTGCTACCCTTTTCCCTTCAGCTTCCGCTGGCAGAAAAGGAAACACTGAAAATCACTGCCTAGGACATCAGTCTTTCTGAGATTAGATTTACCCATACTGCTTGGGAAGAATGGTGTACTTTTATCTATGCAGGGATGTGAAATCCACTTTCTTGGGAACCACACATGTACACACTCCTCTTCCTCTGTCTCCACTATCTTCTCTTCAACACCACAGCAAAAGAAAATGTGAGGAGCCGGCATCCCTGCTAGGGGCATATGTCTGAATAGGCACAAGCTTAATAATGTCCCAATTTAAATATGTATAGAGCCAAGTGTGAATTGTTAATGTAAAAGCCCGCACATGCTCAAACATTTTGGGGCGGTTTGGCTTTTCCTTGGCGATGAGGTTGGGGCATCTTTCGCGAGGTCAGAGCAAAGGAAAATATTGGTGTCTTCCCTTCTCTCACTGCTTTGAAACCGGGATCTCCGTTGTCTTTATCCCTGGTCTTTTGTGGCTACTGCAAAGGAGCATCTTCCAGAAGGCACCGTGTGCTTGTCCTCCAGTGGCTGCTGCCCTCCCGGCCCTTTTCCAGCCGGGGCCCCCCCGCCGCAATCTGCCGGCACTCCACGACCCCGGCGCGGGCAGGGGCTGGGGGCGGGGGGGCCGGGGAGGGATTTCTGTGGGGTGTGAAGGGACACGGGGAGGGCGAGGGGGACTGGGAGAGTAGCGGCAGGCGGCGGGGAAGGAGGGGCGGAGGGGACCGAGCCGGCGCCTGCCGGGGGGCTCCCAGTGCCGGCGCTCCCGTCGCTGCCCCTCGAGCGGAGGCAGCCCCGGGCCGCCCGCAGCCGCACGGGCCGTGGTTCGAGGGAGGGATCCCGGCTGTGTGCTCCCCGGCCGAGCGGGGGCTCGAGGGAGGGATCCCGGCTGTGTGCTCCCCGGCCGAGCGGGGTCCGGGCTGCGGGCGGCGGGGGCGGCCGGGGGCTTGCCCAGCGCCGCCGGCTCTCGGCGCATCCACGCCTGCGGGCTGCGCCTGGCGCGGTATTTCAGCGCGCCAACCCCACCCAGAGCAAGCACCCGACGGAAGCGGCTGTCGGAGGGAAGGGAGCCCGGAGGTGAGCCCGCGAAGCGCCCGACACCCCAAAGCCATCAGGCCGCCTTTGCCCCCATAGCCCCCTCTCGGCTGGTGCCCACCCACCGCTCCCGCTTTCCCGAGGAGCGCAGAGCGGCGTCAAGCCCCGGCAGCGGCTGGCTCAGCCCTGCCTCTTCCCCGCCTCAGCCCCAGCTCAGCCCAGGCGCAGCAGCTCAAGCCCCTTCCCCAGGCAGATGTCCTCCCTGCTCGACTCCCGGATGAGCCTGTCCTCCACACGGTGACGGGCTCCTCATTTCTTCCTTAGGCAGCAACTGTTGCAAAGGGAAAAAAGAGAGGGAAGAGCATCTTCTATCAATTTTTTAAGCCTCCCCACTCGTGTTTTGGGTACATCACAGTGTCCCTGAAGTCAACGCCCCACTGGACTTAGGTGAACACAATTCATCCCAGAGTTTTCTATCCAAGCACTCAGCTGTAAGGGGACAGTATTCATGTAAACCCAAGTTCTACTACTGTCCTTACATGATCTCTTTGTTTGGCCATGTGTTTACAGAACCTGTTTTATGATCCTGTAAATGCCATTAAATCTGTTCGGTTTCAGCAGGTAGTGCATGTTTCTATCTAGTATACAATCAGAGACTTCCAAAGTAAACCACAGATACAAAAAATTTACATTTTGAAATTAAAATGGTGTATCTGGAGACACCTACCACCCACAACACCAGTGTAGATTTGACTCCTTTGGTAGGGCATGGATGTTCTTTTTGAAAAAATACTACATGATGAGTGGAAAAAATGTAATTTCCCCCATTCCCAAAGGACAGTTCTCTGTGCCCACATGCAGGTGCTTTAGGATGTGTCAAAGAAAAGGCAGCATTTCGTCTGTGATGCTAATGAGCTGCACTGGCCACTATTGCTCTCTCTTTCCTTTAGGACTTGGTGGCTCCACTCAAAGGCAGCCCTACCACTTCCCTCCAGGATATTTCTCACCATATCACCCTGTTGAGTTTTCTCCCTGAGAATTGTTGACCTTCTTCAGAGAAGAAGCTTGCTAGAAAGGAACCCATTCTTATTTTAGGACAACTCCTTACTGTTAAGAGACAACACTGACCACAGCTGAAATAAGTTAAAAGTTTCGTGTGAAAATATTCTCTCTCAGTGTTGTTTTCTGTTTAGTTTAGTTACATCTAGATCAGAGTTTAAAACAGCAACTAACCATAATACAGGTCCTCATTCCAAGACAAGGAAAGGTTTTCATCTCTTACTTGGTTAGTCATTGATGGGATTTCTGATGCAGTCAGGACTATAGTGTTTTGCCATATCTAAAGCTTATTCCCAATTTATTTCAAGGATCATGTAAAAAGAGTTATGGAAAACAATAGGTATGCTGGAAAGACTAAGTGTTGTGTTCAGTATTTAACTGCAAGGAAGTCTTCACCTCTCACACCAAAACAATCAAATACTATTTTCATTTTACTATGTTGTTGGTATGTCTCGATTTTTTTTTTAAGATTATTTCCTAATCTTGGATATACTTCTTCAGAACTTAAGATTGTTTGTATCCCTAAAGTCTATAAAAAGAAAATAAATAATAATAATGAAGATACAATCTATTAAGTTGGTTTGAGTGTTACAAAATTTTAAAAAACAACTTATCAGAAAATGCATTTGTTAAAAAAATAGTAAATTAACACTTTAGCAAGAACATTAATACAGAAGAAACATTAATACAGAAGAAAAATTATACACATTTGAAGTATAATGCAGATACAAAAGAAAATTGCCAGCTGATCAGTTTAGAAATTCAACAGTTTTGAAAACAAATTCTGAATTTTGTATATATTTTTAAAATTTGAGTATGAGTTTTTCAAGTATGATATTTACAACCAGAAATAGTAATTTGATAACCAGATCTCGAAGGTGTTCAGAGCTTTCCGCTGCTTGACCTACAACTTCAGAACTGTAAAGCATGTCCTGGCTTGTTTTCACCAGGCTCCACAGAAGCTTTAGGATGAGACTGTGCATGCACAGATATGTCTCATGCTATAAGCTGGTAACAAGATGTCCAATGTGAAAGAAAAAAAACCCAACAAACCAACAAAAAACCTCCCAAAATTTTTGTACAAGACTAAAACTAAATAAATTGCAACTTTATCTGCAGTAGATGGAAACAGTGGCTGTCTGTGCAAGAGGGTTTGTGTAGGAATTTCAGGTATAAAAATCTCGTATCTTTTTCACTCATTTTTTTCAGTTGTAATTTATAGATAAAACAAAATATTCCCTCAGGCTACAGTTTGTCAAGGGTTTTTAGGATTTTTCTTCTTTTTGCTCAAAAAGAGTTTCTAAGCTGTCTGGAAGTATATATAGGGTAAACTTTATTTTTCTTATGGGAAAAGAAAGTGTTGTTCCCTCTTTTCTAATTATTAAGACAACTGAACTTTGAAACTTGACATTTCACTGCTTCTCATTGGAATACACCCATGAACCACTTCGAAGTTTGTTTTGAACCTCTGCAAGTTATTTACAGGACATGGGGAAAACCATAAATTATGTTGACAGCTTTTGCATCCAGAAAACTGATCTGGTTTGTTCTGTTTCTTCAAAAGCCAGCAACTGAAAATCCCCTTTGCAGCTCAGGAGTGTAACCTTTAGCCAGGCCAGGGAGAGATTTCCTAAGGAACTGAGGGGGCACCTGTTGGCCTTTGACTTGGTGGAGCCAGGAAACACTCTTGTCTTGTTATTTCCACTGCTTAACTCCCCCTGCCCACACTTTTTCTCTATGTAAATAACCACAACTTGCTAAAAATGTGCACACCCAAAACTAGCAGTTCTTGGGTGAGTTTTAGTTTCTTAAAGCTTAAAGGAGTATTAAAAGGGGTGCAATTAAAATTAAAAAGTGAGGATATTAAAAAATTACATTCAATCAAATAATTAGACTATATGCCTGATATGAAACATCCCTATTTATTGTTATTTTCTTAGAAATAGTGATTTAATTATTTTGATTATTTTTATTTTTATTTTTACTCTAAGAGAGAAAGCTCTATTTTTACTAACTTGCTAAAGCTGCAGAAAATTTAACTAAAATTGTCTAAATTTCAGGGTTTACTTAAGCAAATTGAACACTCAATTCAATTAAATTACTTTGTGCCTATGTTTCATTGATATTAGAACAGATATTTGGGGTTTTTGTTTTGAAAGAAATGAAGATCATATTTTAACTAGAATAATATTTCAGTTCAAAATTAGCATTTCAGCATTGAGTATTAACATTAGAAATCCACACATGACTAAAACAAAGGGGCACAAACACTTTTGAATTTTTCTGCAACCATCATTTAATGTAAGAAAGTAGATTGAAGCATGCAATTGACATTTTTTATTCCACCCAAAGAACGAAAAAACCCACACTTTGGCATTTTTCTGGTAATGAAGCTTTGACTATATTTTTTTACATTGCTAACTTAAGGCAAATAAGGCAGGTATCAGCCTTGCCTCTAGCTGTTGCCTGTGAGAATGTTTCACTGTTTACATACAGGCTGGGGCTTTATCACAGGTCTGATGCAAGAAAGCTGAATTTTTTCTCTGGCCTCTGTGACCCCATTACGGTACTTTGTTAGTGTGCATTCTGTGAGCTCAGCCCCACTCCTACAGCATGACTATACGTTCAAACAATGGGCTCAAAACAGGCTTGCAAAAAATAGCCTCAAACTAGCCTTGCAGGCTTAGGTTTGCCTAAATATATCACTTGTTTCATGTTTTCCTACTTGATTTTCTAACTTTGGTTTGAGTAGTAGTTTAAGAGCGTTTAAAAGCTCAGATAAACTGTTTACTGTTGCAAAACTTTAAAGAAACCAAAAACATTTCTAGAAGAAAAACTTGAATCTGAAATTTGTAGAAACAACTACTTAGCCTAAGATATGTTTGTGTGCCTCCAGTTGTATCAAGGATTGCTCAATTGAGATGTAAATTGAGCTTTAAAACAGGAATTAATTAGCATGAAACTAATGCTGTATGTATGCACTTTAATTTTATCAGACTAAGGTTTCTATATATTTTCACAGTTTTTGCCTTTATGGGGTTGCAGGGGATTTTTATTTTACAGGTCTCTCTTCTACAACTTAAATACTTATTTTTGTAGAACTTTTAGTTACTTGACTTTACTCTGGGAAATAACTAGACTCTACACAAAATGTTTTGGAAATAATATCATCAAGCTTCCTTGACTATTTAACTGTCAGAAAACCATAACTTGGGGGGCAAAATATAGGGATTTTCTTATATAAAAAGGTTGTGCCAGCCATTTTATACTGACAATACCTACCCAAACAGAACTCTTGCAATCAAAGTTCCCTAGCATTTGATACCAAAACCATGTACAATCTACTAAGGTAATCCATTGCAAAGGAAATAGTTGTATGGTATAGCTTTCATAAGAAACACAAAAGACTGAGCCTAATTTATTTCAGACCAGATAAACAATGACTGAAATGACCTAACGAAATTATTCATATGTAAGCACTAATGTCTGCAGGAGGGGCCAACAATCCCACAAGCTCAGCCTTCAGCCTCACAGGTAGTTTTAAATTGCCATATACTCCATAATTCACAGACTCAACTATTCAGTCTTCTCAAGAAACAGTCAGGAAACAAGAACATCACTATAACTAACATTAGGATGGTTTCTGATCTTGAGAAAAATAATACATAGCAAATAACAAAACATATATTGTAGTGGGAAAACACACTTTAAATACAAACATTTGTGACCACATTCTTCAAAGAATATACATATTAAGGCCCAATTTAAACAGCTCTTTTCATGAATGTTACATTGAAATTTGAATGCTTATTCCTGATGAAATTTGTAAAAGACCAAACGATTGCCTGAACTGGATCCAGCAACAGAATAAATGTATTTTAAGATATTCAAATAAATTAAAACAAAACAAAAAAAGTAAAGTATGAAACCTCAGCAGTTACCATCTTAAATTTGCCTAAATATAACAAAATAACTAATTTGTAACCAAATTGAGGGTTTTTTAAAAATATTAAAACCAAACTGTTGCAGAGTGTCTTCAAAGGCCAACGTTACACTAGAATTTTTAGAGGAAGAGAGGAGATATTTTCTTGTTAACAAATAATGGCTACTTGGAAGGAAATTTGGACATCAAAATCTAACCAATACCAGATATTAAAAAGCAAATTTAACACTCCTTCTCTATAATTTTAAGGTGTGGAAGGTCCTGGGGCTGAATTCACAATAGATCTACGCTACTGTTAGCTGAAAACACCGTTATCCTACCAGTAAGGCAAAACGGATCCTGGAAAGGAGGGTCTCATTGTTCTCGCCAAAGGGATTTCATGCTTGGGTTGCTGCCCCATTTTACTCCCTTACTTGATATTTTTTTCCTCTTGGCAAAAGATCTCCTTGATGAAAGGAGGAGCAAACAAGAAATATATTCTGATTTCTATAAATTGCAAGAAAACAAAACCAGAACAAAATCCCATATGAAACGAGTTAAAACACACTTAACTAGTGAGAAACTCTTTTACTTCTTAAATAATGCCTTCATTTTCAGTTCTTCACTCCTTGTAAAAGCCCCACAAAATATTCTTTAGCTAGAGGAAGCCATATTGGCAATTATTCCTGTCACTTGACCAAATAAACTTCTGATTTTGTCTGGCTGTAATATATATGATATATTTATATTTTTTTCTACATGCTCTCTCCAACACAATTGCAAAGATCTCAGATTTCAGATATCAACCTGAAATATGGTAAGTTCTCCTTTTAAAGTCTCATTTTAAATCCAGCTGTGTCAAGTAAAGTGAACACTGATTAAAAGTTTATGTATGTATATATATATTTAAAAAAACTCTAAGTTATTTTCACATAATCGAAATGTAGCTGAACAGATTTTGTTTTGCAAGATCTATTTGCAAATGTTTGAAAGATGAAAACAAGATACACCGAGCATTCAGTATTGAATAAAGAGATTCCTGGGCAAAATGGGAAAAAAAATACTTACTTTCAAATCAGCATGTAGAGATTCGTTCTAAGCCACAGTCACCACCTTTCATATACCGGACTACTTATTTATAAATTGTTTGTATTATTTTAGTGCAGTAACACTGTGATCACATTGCATTACAAAATCAAGAACTCCTGCAACTTTCCGGTCAGCAAAACAGCACAGACAGCTAACCTCTTTGTAATTCTTTTTTATTGGAAAGAAACTCGAACAGAGCTGGCTACATTGTTTTATCTCAAGCTCTCAAACTTCCGATGCATCGTGCGGTTTATTTGTTTCATTCCACGCCGGCACCGCCGCGCTCGCCGTCACCGATTCACCGAGTTTTGAAGCATTTTGTGATCAAAAGTTCCAAGCCGGAGAGGAGCGGGGCAGACCCCGGTGCTCCTGCAGGCGCTGCGCCGAGCCCCGGCCGCCTCCCCGGTGCCGGGGGAGCCGCGCCGAACCGAACCGAACCGCTCCCAGCCCCGGTAGCGGGACCGGCCGCCAGCACCGAGCCGTCGCCGGCTCCCGAACCTGCCCCGGCGGGCTGGCGGAGCGCGCCTCGGGAAGGGCGGTGGGACCCCCGGGAGCGCCTCTCCCCGCCCGGGAGCACGGATCGCTCCGGCGGCGAGGGGCCGCCGTCCCCGGGGCTGGGAGACCGCTCC
>VYZT01035963.1:21845-62533 GCA_013400735.1 Pomatostomus ruficeps | reverse complement strand
GGAAGGAAGGAAGGAAGGAAGGAAGGGGAAGATTCTGCTAAAAGTATCAGGCTGATGAGAAAGGCATTCACCTGAAAAAGTTCCTATAGGTTTTGGTCAGTAACAATAACTAGCCTCTTGCTTGTTTTAAAAGGAAGAGGAGTGCAGTCATTTAATCTGTTCATCAACCAATCTAAATTCATCAGCCAAATCAGAGGTTTACTCTCATACACCAAAGAGAAATTGCTGTCTGCTCTTGAATTTACTCTTTCAAATCATTATAACTGCCTAGAGGTTTGTTGTGTTACACTCTGTAATACACTTTCTGGGTGCCAAATACAGTCTTGAGTAACTTGATTAAGAGTAGACTAAATGGCAAAACAGTGCGGGAATTTATGACAACAGCATTAACTTAAACAGAATGGAGCAGATGGCCTCAAGCCCTCAGGGTTTATCTCTAAAAGATAAGAAAGAGCAGCTGGATATAGCCTTAAGAGTCAAAGTGCACTAAGTTATTTGTTAATGAAAGTGAGGAAATTTGCTCTAGCTGTATTGACAGCACAGCTAGGAAAGGAAAAAAAGATGGATTTTAACAGAAAATTATGGTTAAGGTAAAAAAAAAAAAAATTAAACTGGAAATTCTTGTTATTTTTTGCAAAACAGAAGCTGATGGGAAAAAGGAAAAAACCCATAACCTGTTTGTTCATACACAAGTGCATTTTTAAGCAGAATATTTATTTTTGTGTTTTGTCTAAAAACAATTTGCATTGTGTGAGTTGTCCCATAATAACATATACTAACAGAAAATTATATCTTTTACTATTTGTCTGTATTCTTATATGATAATATTAAATAGTCATTTAAAGAACAGATATGTGTCATTACCACTTTTTTAATGATCTGGTAAAAATTAGCAATATAATGTATTTTTCAAATAAAATATTGGTTATTTCATATGGTAGGAGAATGATAGTGTTCACTGATTGAAGTGTTGTAGGGAAAGAAAATTAAGGCAAGAAAACATACCAGAGCTTTAAAATCATAAACAGATCTTGATTGTAGCTAAAATAGTGGTTCTTTGGAAATTGCAAGGAAAGCAGAGGGAAGTAAAAAAACTGGCAATCTCCTTAGGGATACTAGATCATTTATCCAAATGTGGAATATGTGAAGGGCAAGAAATAAACAGTGAAAGCTTTTCAGCTACTGTCATCCTTGCAGGTGAAAGTATTCTCATATAATTTTTCAGACAACCAAATTCAGAGGCCATTAATCCATGATGTCCATCCCATTGCAGGTTCTCTTCTCTATAGGACTAACCCTTTCCCTGTGAGAGAGAACAGTTCACCATTGACTATTTCTGAACCCAGTAAGAAATGCTACACCTTAGCAACTAACTTGCAGGAAATTTTTTAAAACTTTGCAGGAAAAGGTTAGAAGATGTCTATTAAAGGAAACATCAACCCTTTAAGATAAGTACTTTAGAAGGAATCAAATTGCTGGTCATCTAAATGCAGCTCAGCTTTTTCTCTTCTCCTTTCATCAACCAACTTAACAGCTGGGGCTTCATACAGGACACAAAATTGACAGACAAAGGACTCAGATGCCAAGGTCTAGAATAAATTTTTTAGCAGCAACATCTGTGTCTGTTGCAAAGCCCTTGGCTGATTTCTTGGCTGGCTGCTTGGCTGCCTCCGTTCTGTCTGTGACTCCAGTGCTGGCTATGCTAATGGCCATATAATGGCTCCTGGTGCCCTCTTGGGGAATTAAACTGCTGATAGACTTGCTGGCTTGCCTTATATCTGGGATCTTTTTTTAGCTTTGAGTGACCTGCAGCTGGAGGGGTTTGTTCCTTATTTGAGAAGAAGGCCCTTGAACAAATGCTCACAAGTTCAGCGTATGCAAGGCCAATTGATGCTGCCAAAGGAATATTTTGGAGTCTGCCGTAAAGTCACATTGATTTTAGACATAATATCTCTTTAAGCCACAGGAAATACTAAAGATGTCAGAAACAAGAAATTCCAGAGACTGTGGATTCATCATTCATTTTAGTGTGTCATGAATTTCAGAACCTAGGGCTCATTGTCCTACAGAACACATGCCTAAGTTTGTCCCATGGAGAACCATTCCCTAAATAGGTGGTTGGCTCATTAGAAATCAGGGCAAGGAAATATTTACTAGTAAAAATACATGCTTATGTTTTCATTATTAATGCAAAGTCTCCTTAAATAGATCCTAAATCCCGAAGGATGTTTGTATGTTTTTAAGCTTAAGTGTCCTATGAGCACTCTTTCATTCTCTGCCTGTAGTTACTCAGACTTTTTGGCTTTACCGTGGGCTCATAAGGAGTAGTCATCTGAATTTTAGTCAAAATACTAACATTCAATTCCCGAAGACTTACTTTTCAAATTCATTCTAGAAGATGAATGATAAAGACAGGGTGATGCTCTTCGCCTAGAAGAAATCCTGCTGTCTTTATACACAGAAATACAGTAACCCCTCACGATATGACTGTTCACATCCCTTGAGCTTCTTTATGCATTTGGGTGATATAAAATGCCTGTAAATATAGCAAACATTGCCAACAGGGAACATTAGGGCATACAGAGCAGGTCAATGGAATGGCTGACAAAAGGGTGTGTGACTGAAAGCCTCAAGCTATTGGAAACAGAATGAAACAGCAATATTTGCACAGCTCAAATTTTCTCCAAGATTAGGCAAGCAGGGGTTTGGCTTGCCTCAGAGTACAGTTTCTTCCACAGAGAAATAATAATAATTATAAAAAAGGACATTCAACTCTATAATTTCAATGGGATTCTTTAAACTGAGGGGTAAAAGATGAGAAAAAAAGAAGAGAAGATACATGGGAAGGAGAAAACACAAAACTAAAAACCAGATATGAGTATCCAATTCTGATAGCTACTACCTAAGGTATCTAATGCCAGACAAAGACGAGATTAACTCAAGACTGGGGCATTTAACTCTTAGGTATCCTCTCACCCAGATTAGATACTTGACACAGGCTAATATTATGTGCTAAGTGCAAGGTAAGACTGATGTGTCTCAGAATAAGATTCATAGATATCAATGACAGGCAGCTAGGTAGCTCTTATATAGTTACCAGTTATAATCAGTGTTCAAATGTGAAGTGTTGTGTCGGAGTCTTTCCAGAGAGTTAGGTTTTCAACCAGGATTAGAGAGAAATAATGCATTGTTCAGAATTACAGTCATATTCCAGATGCTTAACACAAGTCAAATTTTTCCTTTCAGGAAGAATAAGAAGAAGGAACTATATTCAATATGTTATGAAGTACTATTGACCAAGAATATCCCAAATCACCTACTTACTAAACTTCATAATCTGTCTGATACCTCTGTCATTTATTTAAATATTGCATGTAAATTTAAATAGTGTTAGCACATAAGCCTGAAAGAAAATAATTTTACAATATTGTATATTTATTGGTTATGATTCTCTCCCAAGACCTAAAAATCCAAATACAGGATCTAAGTCACATTAGATCTGTAATGAGTCTTCTAGGTACTCAGATTTTGTGCTATCAGAGAAAACACAGTAAACACTTACCTTCTTCTTTTGTGTCACACCAGGTCTGTGCTGGCAATGACTACTAACTTTGCATTCACAGGACAAACACTAGTGCATAATTGAAAAATTAAAAAAAAGGACAATGAGCATTCTATTTTCTGAATATTTCTTGATAATTTTCTGCTTACTTCAACATTACTAATAAATCAAAGCGGGATAAATTATCTCTAACGCTATCCCTTATTTGACCTATAGTTCATAATTATTAAATAGGATTGCCAATAATTTCATGCATCAACAGCTATAGGCACAGGTAAGAATATACAGACTCTCCATTCAGGAAAGATGTTTCTTAACATTGTTACAGATCAGAAAATACCTTAATGCTTCTTTTCCTTAAAGCAGTTAAAGTTTTGTACAAAAGGACAAATGGGAGGAATGTTTTCTGGCATGTTAGAAAATATACTTTGAGCAACTATTGTGCATTCATAAATTAGTTTTGCACTTTTAAAATTTCAGATTTGCAAGTTTAGATTAGATGTATTGGTAAGCTTTTCCCAGCCTTGTTAATTTGCGTGATTCTGTTGTTTAACATTCTATTTATTCTACTGACATTTATAAAACACTTGATTTTACAACACCTGATGCAGTAGGTTTCTTAGGTAAGCACAGTGTTTTACCACAGCAAGGTCCTAGGGCAACAGTGTGAGACAAACAAAGCCTTAAATAACTCAGCCTTTTCCTCATCTTTTGTTGCATTCAATAAATGATGGAGACTCTTCTCATCTCCCCTTTTGCTGTTTATTCATATATATAAACTTTTCTTATTGTATTGCACAGCAGCTGCTGGTTAAGTTCTATTTGAATTTTGGCTCTTGTAATGTTCTCCCTGCATATCCCCACAACATCCTTGTAGTCCTCTTGTGTTGCCTGCCTCTTCTTTTAAAGGCATAAACTCTTTTTTTTCTGAGTTTCAACCAAAAATCTCCCTTCAGCCAGGCCAGTATTCTCCACCAACTTATCTTTCAGCACATGGGGATGGCCCACTTGTAAGTCTTTAACATTTCCTTCTTGAAAAATGTCCATCCTTCCTGACTCCTTTGCCTTTCAAGGATTGTCTCCCAAAGGACACTACCAACCAGGCACTATTTCCAGCTGACAAATAGGCAAGCAGTTAGAGCTAGACTTAATATGACTAAGGCCAAGAAATGTCATATCAGTAGAAAATTTGGAGTTTAAAACAGATAAACAACAATCATGATTTCATGGCTCCTTGCTTATTGTTGTATATATTGATGTTTTCATAGTTTACACTGACTTGTGATGCACCCTTTTTAATGGAGGTATATTTTGAGATCAATTTCCCATATTTCTGTCATGAGAAACTGAACACAAATATTATTAAAACATACAGGAATCATGAGCTAAAATCCAAACTTTTGCTAACCATTATGAATATTTAAGAAAAAAATTCTAAGAAGAATAATCATGAATATGACTTTTTTGTATATCAACTGTGAGCAACACCTCTTCTTTAAACCCAGATTCAGCCTTTGTCATCATGGCAAGCTTGTAAGTTACAGACAGTTATTGTATTTTAAGTGAAACTGTGAGGCAAATGAGAATGCTTTGGTCAAATGTTTTGGCCCAGACTGCTCATCCATGCATATTGTAAGCATCTTGCCTACCTCCACAGCATGTCCACGTGGACAAGTAACCCAAGCGATATCTGCTTTTACTTAGTTTGGTTGGGCAGTATAGTGGCAAGCTACAGTGATGCTGCAGCTAACAGTGGCTTTGCGTAAAGTTGACTGGAATTACAGATAGGGATCAGTCCATTTCCTAGCCTTCATTCCTAGCCAAGTTCTCAGTAGCAAAAGCAAGACAAACAAACAAACAAATCCAAACAAAAACACTGAAATATGCTGGTGCCCTATTTTGCACATGGTGTACTTTTTTAACCTCATTAAAAGAAATCTCTAACTGAAACTCTATCTTTGTATAAGATATTCTCGTTTTGAACTGTTTTTGTGCTTTAACCCCAGCAAGCAACTGGGCCTACACAACTGCTTGTTGACTCCCCCACCAGTGGGATGGGAAAGACAATCAGAAGAGTAAAAGTGAGAAAACTCATGGGTTGAGATAAAGACAATTTAATAGGTAAAGCAAAACCCATGCACTCAAGCAAAACAAAACAAGGAATTCATTTGCCAGTTCCAGGTACAACCAGGTGTTCGGCCATCTCCAGGGCATCAGGGGTCCATAACATTTAACAGTGACTTGGGAAGATAAACATCATCACTTCAAACACTCCCTGCTTCCTCCTTCTTCCCCACCTGCTTTATATACTGAACATGATGTCATAGGATATAGAATATCCCTTTAGTCAGCTGGGGCAGTTTTCCCATCTGCATATGCTCCCAAATTCCCATATAACCTAAACCCCCTTACCAATATGGCATTAGTTAAAGCAGAAAAATTCTTGTCTCTCTGTGAGCAGTGCTCAGCAACGACAAAAACATGTCTATATTATCAACCCTGTGCTCAGCACAAATCCAAAACACAGCTCTGTACCAGCCACTGTGATGAAAATTAACTCTACGCCAGCCAAAACCAACACAACTCTACAAGAATTTTCCCTATTGTACTGTCAGTAATGTAACTTAGAGGGTCTCTGTTAGACGTCTCAGAGTATAAGACATTTGAAACAGATACCTTCATATTTAATTATCTCTGATTCACTGATTAAGCAACAGACTATTTATTTATGGTAATATTTAGCATCTAAGTTAATGAAAATTTGAGTCCATTCATGAACTAGTGTTTCAGCATAGCAACATAGCTATCTGCAACAGAAATGATGCTTTGGGCAAAATTTTCTAACTTGGGGTCATAGAAGCACAAAAAGTTAATTGTCACTCTTGTGCATGATTACATAAAGGTGTGTGTTTATAAAGTTTACCGCACTAGAAAAATTAATTCAGTGCTGTATTAACAACTTGATATGCCGAAATTAACACTTAAATAATAGATTTTCTTTCTGCTTTTAAGAATTTGTATATAATTTTTTCTGAAGAATTTTATATAGTTGTATATAATATTATCTGAAGAATTGCAATTGAAAGATAAGCAATTAGAATTTTTATTTTTTTCTTTACCATTAATAGCCTGAGTCCTTCAAGAACCTGAGTCCTTTCCCCAGAGGGTAGTGATCAATGTCTCAAAGTCCCAATGGACATCAGTGGCAAGTGGTGTCCCTT
The DNA here is from genome assembly GCA_013400735.1 of Pomatostomus ruficeps. Lineage (NCBI taxonomy): Eukaryota > Metazoa > Chordata > Aves > Passeriformes > Timaliidae > Pomatostomus > Pomatostomus ruficeps. The sequence goes on along the minus strand of VYZT01035963.1, from coordinate 55,750 downwards.
AGGGGTCCATATTCAAATCAGGGTTATCTAATATCTTCATTAATGACAAAGGGATTGAGTTCATCCTCAGAAAATCTGATGACGACATCAAGATGAGTGGTGACACACCTGAAGAATGGGATGCCACCCAGAGGGACTTGGGCAAGCTCAAGAAGTGGGTGCATGGGAATATCCTGAGGTTTAGTAAGACCAGGTGCAAGGTGCTGCACCTGGGTCAGGGCAGCCCCCAGTATCAACACAGGCTGGGGATGATCAAGAGCAGCCTTGCTGGGAAGGACTAGGGAGTGCTGGTGGATGAGAGATTAGACATGACCCAGAAATGCACACTCACAGCCCAGAAAGACAATTGTATTCTGCCAGGATATCCTGCATCTAAAACAGTGTGGCCAGCAGGGTGAGGGAGGGGATTCTGCCCCTCTGCTCTGCTCCTGTGAGACCTCACCTAGAGTGCTGCATTCAGTTCTGTCACTTGTGGAGAGCTGTGAGCCCTTGGCACTCCCTTGGAGAGGAGAGGCTTAATGCGAAACTTTCCTAAAGGTTAAGGGGACCACTTGGGATACCCCCAGCATGCTTTGTGCCTTTACGGTAATACCTTGTATCCAGTTGGCTAGTTGGTTCCTACCCCACCCCTACCTTTCCCCATAGAAACCACTGCATTTGCCCAGGAAGGACAGGAAGCTCCTGTCCCTGGCCTCCCGTTCGCAGAGGCTGCCAGAAAAATAAAGCTGCCTCCGTGGTACAGCCATACGGGTCTCCTCGCCTCTCTCTGTCCTGAGGGTGATTCGCAAAGAGCTGAAATCACTAAGAGCTGATATCACTGCGAATCACCCGTTGCCTGGGGAGACAGCCTTAGCCCCTGTAGGAGTCGCTCTCTGCAGGGCACTCTTTAGGGCCGCGGCGTGTCGGTGCTGACCAGCACTGGCCCACCCCTCGGCAGTCACTGGAAGAACACTGACATGCTGGAGTAAGTCCACAGGAGGCCACCAAGATGATTAGAGAAATGGAGGTAAGGATAAGAGAATTGGAATTGTTCAGCCTGGGAAAGAGAAGGCTTAGGGGTGACCTAATTTTGGCCTTCCAGTGCCTGAAAGGAGCCAGAAGAAAGACAGAGAGGGACTCTTTACAACAGCACACAGTGACAGGACAATGAGTAATGGATTCAAGACAAAAGAGAATAGGTTTAGATTAGATCTTAGGAAATAATTGTTTATTGTGAGAGTTCTGAGGCACTGTAACAGGTTGCCCAGAGAAGCTGTGAATGTCCCATCTCTGGAGGAGTTCAAGGTCAGGACGGATGGACCTTTGAGCAACCTGGTCTAGTGAAAAGTGTCCCTGCCCACTGCAGCTGGGTTGGAACTAAATGATCTTTAAGGTCCCTTCCAACCTAAACCATTCTATGATTCTATGAAATGCATTTTCACATAGCCTATATAATAAAAACACATACTTTCCATTCTCTTATTCAGTGCTCAAGTTGTATGGTGTTCAGTTACCAAGCAGTTTTTACAAGATATTTTATATCTATTCAAAATTTTTCACTTCTGGACACTAATCAAATATTGTCTCAAAGACAGAATTATTTATTTTCTTGTGAACTTTTCCTCTGGGGAATGTGAGTGTATCATACACATTAATTTATTTTTGCGGCATCCCTGAGAGGTAGAGTGGTACTGTTTTACAGGTGATGAACAGACACATAGAGAACTCAAAAAAAAGTTTTAAATTTATTTCATCTTTCTGTGTAAAATAATACCTCTGAATTACTTAGGTTCAAGCTCTAGTCTTATCCTTTCCACAAATCCTGTCACTCAGTTCTCAAGTCAAATAATGAAAACTTTGGCAGATATATTTATTAACGTTATGTAACCAACCATTTAGTAGATTGTATTGTGAAGAGTAGTCAGCAGATCCAAGGAGTTCAGGCAGGGCCTCTCCTTACATGCAGCATTTGTGAGCCCACACCTGAAGTTCTATATCCATGTTTGGACTCGCCAGTACAAGACATATTGATACACAGAGTGTGCATAACAGCAGCCACTGAGACAGGACACTGCTGTACAAGTACAATCTATATGTGATTAGTCCTAGAAAATAACTCTAAAGGGAGATCTTACTGTTATTTTCAACTACCCATGGAAATTGTATAGAACAGATGGAGCCAGACCACTTCTTGTCAGAACACATCAGAGAAGTGGGAGAATTCAAGCTGAAAATGGAGAACTCTGGTAATATGATATAGTTGTCTCTTTTGCACTAACATTCCATGAGAAAATCAACTGTTTTAACTAAAAATTACTATCCTGTTGTTGATTATTTGCAGAAGCAAACTTCCTTGTGGGGAACTGTGCAAATGGACTGTGGACTCTGCAGATGATAGAACTAATTTTCATGTCTAAATCAACCCCTTCTTTTTTATAATGAGAAAGACAGTTCCACTTAATATCAGTAAATGCTGATTTTGATAACAAACGCTGTTGTAGTGTATCCTTACAGGTGGTAATACTGTACAATACAATACAGCACAGTATAATACTCTTACTTGAGTACTATTAATGCAAGTCTTTCTTAATACATCCATATTTGGTTTTAAAAACATGGTATGAATATAGAGATAAAGCCTTTTGGTGTATTTCCTGAAAACAAAGAAAAAACTGACTGGACTATAACAAAATAGCTTGGACTTGATGATTTCAGGGGTCTTTTCCAACCTAATTGATTCTGTGATTCTGCAGTCAACACAAAAGAGAGATCTTTGGATTAAACAGTTCTGTTAAAACACTTTTGTACTGAATTTTACCAGTTATTTGGAAACTGGTTTTTTTTTTTTTTTTTTTGTAGTTATCCATCTAGAATAGTTGAGCATAAACAGTCAGCCTATAGCTTCTCCAGCTGCACTTCTTTCAGGAAAAGCAATTGCTGCCCCCAGCCTTCATTTTGCCCCAGTTGTTCTTCACTTCCCTGAGTCAGAGTTGCCCGTTAAGCTCCTTGTTTAAGTTCTTGTTGACCTTTTTCAGGAAAAACAAGCCAAAGTTAATTTAAGCCATTTAAACAGCAAGTATTTGACAACTGAAATGAAATTGTTTAGGGAACTACCTCACAGCTAAGAAATCAGAAAGGTGATTAACGATCTTGGGGACTGGAGCTGAGCTGCCAGGGAAGGAAAGGAGAATAACAAGCTTTTTCCATTCACACAGCTGCTGCTGGACCAGTTTTGACACTCTGCCTCCTTGTTTATTCTAGAATTTCCAATGGGGCTTTGCTATCACTTGAGCTGTGTGGAAGATATTCAGTAAAGATCATAAAGGTGTACCAGAATTGAGGTCCTGCGAAATCTTACAATGAGAGCTTTGTGAAATAATCTCAAGACTCTTGAACTAAGAACAAAACTCACATTACCTCAGCTACTATCTCTAGAACTCAAATTCCTGTAGCAAAAAAGCAGGTCTCATGGAGCACAGAGAAAAATGCTTGTCTTCTAAAACTTTCTCATATCCATATTTTTGACTTAAGTGTCATATCAAAAAATATTCTCAGGTATTATAAGTGTGTACATTTCCTTTCATGTAAGATTAGTTCAAATAGATTGCTTAGATCTTAAGCCTCATCTATTTTTATTCTATAGCTGGATAGTTAATATAGCTAATATGTTATTTGAAGAAAACAGCTTTTCTAGGGTGTAGGAATCATTTGGATGGCATCGCAGATTTTTGATGCCAAGGCCTGAAAAATATTATTCCAAAGGCAGCATCTGGCTTCTTGGCACATCTAGCCTTGTAGTTTCTCAGTGCCTCTAGGTTCTGTTGTATGATTGATCACATTTGAATGCTAATTTTACTTCCTAACTTCTTGGAATAAAATAGATTTTTGACATTTTGTAGAATGGATGTCTAAGGATATATATAATGAACAACTTGTACTTCTGCAAAGTATTGTTAGTTCTCCTCATCAATAAGTCAGTCAATGAATCTGCATTCCTACTTCTAAATATCTACACACATGGCAAAATGTATACATAATAAGTTATAAGGGAAACTTTTGTTCCCACCTGTTCAGACCATTATCATGTATGCAACACTGAAGTCAACAGGGGCTAACTTTATATCTTCATCCTTACCAAAATGAATATTTTTGTAAGTAATCACAGTATTTTCCTACATTCTTTAACATCTATAGAAGAAAAAGAACTTTTAGTTTATGGTAAAGTCCAAATTTTGCTCATATTCAACTGGATCATTTTTTATGTTTCAATTTTTTTTATCCCCAGCCTTCTTGCTTCTTTATATTCATTTTGCTGATCTGTTTGCAAAAAATAAAATTTGCATTAGTCAATTTTGTTTCTTGCCATTATCTCATTACAGCCAAGCTGATCCCCTTCTCTATCCTTGTTTTCTTCACCACAAGTCTGTCCTCATTCCCATGATCTCACACTTTTCCTTCCTTCATTAAATTTGTCACTACTCTTTATTCACCCTGATCCTGGTGATCACTTCCACTTTACTTCGATTGTGGTTTAGTCCAAAGCTTGACCAAGGGATCTATGTACCTAACAAAGATAAATTCTGTGTCGAAGTGATATTCAGCCTACTGCACAAAATCCTTAATATTTCCATTTTCTTGGAAATTCAGAGAGCCCTGCACCAGCATAGTGGTAACTAAGACATCTAGGACAACTAAGGCTGGTGGTAGGCATTTTATTCACTAATTTGCAGAAAAATGAAACAGTAGGTTTATGTGAACCTACACGGATTTGTAGATTTGTTTCAATTTATTTTCTTAACGATTTCTTTGAGATGTATATCTTCAAGAATCTTAGTCTCCATCCTGACATCAGAAAAACACTTCAGCTTGTGGGTCAACATATGCTCTTCTATCACTTGTCTTTAAAGGAATCTAGAAAGGATGGCATTTTCTAATAATGGGACGTCACATTCAGTCACTCAGTTTTAAAATTTCCATAAGGCATTTTAGATTCACTCCAAAATCCAGTCCTTGACATAGAAACCCAGTCATAATTCTGTCGCCTTCCAGGGAATGTGGAGATGAATGGGTTTTAATGGTATTACGGTAATGTATTCCAGAGCACTGACTTTAAGGGAATTACTTTGTCGCTTCGTAATTGGCAGAACTGGGACAGTTAGCTAAAGCCCAGGCAGACACTGTTCATTTTATCAACAAGGGCCCTGTTGCTGATATAATGTTTTATAGATTATATATGACACTTTTACATCTGCTAAACATCTATTCATGGTAGGGGTTTTTTTCACTTTTGTTTTAGAACTAGCAGAAAATTATTCTGAACTAAAATGATCTCCTTTATGATGCATATACAAATACATATATCAATTAGCACATATAAATTGGAAAGGTATTTTTGATACAATGCCCTTGAAAAAGAAGCAAAACAAAAACCAGAGTACTCAGACATACTGGTATTTAAACCAGTTTGATGCAGAACTTTCTATTTTTCATACTTTTTTCTTTTTAATTTTACCATAGATATTTTCCCAATGAATTGAGCTAGTTTAGTAATTTTTGTTTAGTTAGTTAATTATTAACTTTATGAGCTCCAGAAAACAGAATAAATGTGTTAGACCTCTGAACTCATTCAGGTGGAAAATACTTTAAGTCACTCTAGTCAAGAGTGGTTTAAATGACATGCTGGCTGTTATAGAATTCAGACTGATGTCAAATCAACTCTGCTAAATGATGAACAACTTGCAGCCAATCTGCAGGGAACTCTCTGAACAGTAAAATATAATCATGATGAGACTTAATTTATTTGTCATAAAAATTACTGTAAATTCCAACTAGGGTAAAGTGTTTTGTCTGCAAAGTTAAGCAAAAACTATTTTCAGGAAAAATACAAAGTAAGTTTCTTTTTCCTTCAGCTGTATTCTGGATGACTATAATTCCCTATATCCAAGGACACGGAATTGATTAAAGATATTAGTACATTCTGTTTAAAGTGTTATATATCTCTTATTAAGGTTTTATATCTCTTTTTTCAACTGGCAGGCAAATTAAGGCAAAGAGAAGTTAACTTAAGTATTCACAGCCAGAGAGAGCTCTTGAGAGATCACAAATACACACTACATTTGTAGAAACTTAGTTACCTCTCCTAAAGTATATGCACTGTTAAATATATCATAACAAAACCTGGTCCCCTCTGATGTCATGTAGTTCCTCAGTCTATACTATGTTTCAACATAGAAATGTAGATGCTTAAGGTACTGATTCTGAATGCCAGCAATACACAAATACATGAGACTCAAAAGTGGTGGGTGCTGAAATGTTTGCTTTCTGATAATTTTTCTTGTCACTAGATACTTCAGTTCTACCCAGGTCTCCCTTTAGGGAAAAAAAAATCAAGCAGCCCAACTATTTTTTTTTCCCTTTCTATGTTGTGCTAGAAGAAACCATATTTTACTAAATAAAATATAACAACTCTTAAGGCAAAAACTGACTCTGACAGCACTAACTCATCTAACAGATGATTTGGATTCCTTCTTTGGTAACGGTTTATATCTTTGATCTCATCAGCATCTGAGTCTTCCCCCGTCTTTGGTTATTGTACCATCTGCCAAGTTATTGATTGACCTTAATCAGAAAGTGATTGTCCTGGTTTCATGTGGGATAGAAGTAATTTCTTCTCAGTGACAGTTACAGTGTTGTATTTTGGATTCAGAATGAGAATGGTGTTGATAACATGCTGATTTTTTTTGGTTTTTTTTGCTAAGTCTTGTTTATCTTAAGTCAAGGACTTTTGCCCCCCATCATGTCTCATGCTCTGCTGGTGAGGACAAACACAAAAGAAGCTGTGAGGGAGCACAACTGGGACAGGTAACCTGAAATGACCACAGGGATATTCCATACCACAGAATGTCATGCGCAGTACGTGAACTGAAGGGATTAACTCAGAAGGGTGGCTGTTCTGGGCTTGGAAAGGGGTGGTTTGCCACTAGTCTGCAGATGGTGAGCAACTGTATTGTGCATCACTTGTTTGTTTTTTCCTTTGCCTTCTTTTTATTATTTTATTTTTCTTTATTTTTAATTATTAACTGTTCCTATCTCAACCCAGAAGTTTTACTTTTGATTCTCTTCCCCATTCCAAGGGGGAGGGGCAAAGGTTGGGTGAGCAGCTGTGTGGTGCTTATTTGCCAGCTGGGCTTAAACCATGACAGTGATTGAATAGATCTCACTGTTATACTTCAACCTGATTGTCAGCTGCAGTCTTCAGTGAGGTCAGTCACTCATGTCCCAAGGTGTCTAACTTTTCCATCTTCTATCTCCTTGTCAGGATAGGGCATCCTTCCCCAGACAATGTATTTAAGGGCAAGCACCCCAACAGAAGAGTTTAGTGCAAGCACCCCAACAGAAGAGTCCTCAGTCTTGTAGTACATTTGATTGTAAAAACCTCAACATAAATTAAAGAATGCAACATTTATTGCAGATTATTTATATTAATCAATATACATGAATCTTCAGTTGGGGAAGAAAGCATTTTCTCCACAGTATGAAGCAACCACTAACCTTCATTTTCTCATATTAAATCAGGGATCCAATACTAGGAAAAAGATCACAATCTCAAAGATAAGTTAGATGTTGACCGACTAATTTCATCAATGTCCAAAGTTCTTCTGTTTTTATTTGCATCTCAGTTACCCTTAGTTATCTTCTTGCTTAGTTGTTTTCTGAAGATTCAAAAGCCAAAGTAGTAATTGAGGTCTCTTTGAGGTAGTACATGTAATACAAGAATAACACCTTATAGTATCTACTTACCTTCTGCAATTTGAACTAAAGTGTCCCCATGAAAACACACCCAGTTTCTATGTCAGCTCAAAGCAAGAGGAGTGTTCATGTTTGTCATATTCGAGTTTGACCTAAACATATGAACAACAAAGCAGCTGCCAAAATTCTCTTTCTACCTTCTCTCTTGCCACACCAGTGTGGGAAAAAACAGTTTATTCATAGAACAAATTATTCTTTGGAGTAATATAGAGTGGGTTTTTTTCCCAAAAAGGGCATATGTTTTCCATAGGAAACTACAAATTTGCCTGGATAAACTAGTAGTGCATGAGGAAACAACAGAATTTTGCCTATGTTACATATTATTAGGAGGTGGTTAAAGTACAAACTGACAAAAAAATGGTTTCTGAATAGAGAGAAAAAGACAAGGTTTTCTCCATCAAGTCTTATAGGCATCGCATAAATCATTATTTGTGTCTTTTGGATAATTGTTCCTAGATTTTTGTAAACTTATGACAGATGTGCTGATGAAAAATTATGCCCATCTCGGAAAATTTGGAAAGAGTCCTAGGCTGCCCAATTATACAAAAGTTATAGCTCATGTAAGGGACACCTACTGTTTTAAAGCAGAAAGTGGGAATTAAAATTTTCTACAAAGGAAGTTCTGTCTGGAAGATTTAGTGGAGTTTGGACTTGAACAAAAGATGTTCAGTCAGGATTTTTTGTTTTGTTCTTTTCTGACACAGGTTTTGTCAAAGCAATTAATATTAAATGCTGGAGTGGTTTCAATCCAAGGATAGGCATTTTATTCACACTCTCTGCTTAATATATTCTATATAAAAAAGAAACATAGTGAAAAAAATAGTCCTATTGCCAACTGTTTGGTTTTTATTTTCTTCCTGAAGGGAATTTTTTTATTATACTCTGGGTGTGTGCTGTAAATATTTATATTTCTATATTCCTTTAATTACCTAGTTAATATAAGGTATGAAATACAAATAACTTATGAATAAATGTTTTTATTACTTGTCCAAGTTATCCATACAGTCAAAGATCAAATGTACCATTTATGCACACTTAATTTGACCCCATCTATTGTACAGAGGGGTGTAGGCAACTACCCACACATGTCTTTTGCAAGCTTGGATCTGGAGCTGTATGTAAGGTGGAAGATCCATTTTATAAGAATTCCTGAGATTTTAGACGTGTTCTCTCTTGAGAAAAAAAAAAAAAAAGAAAAGATAAAAATAACAGCATCTAAAATTACTTTTCCACAATAGAAAATCCAGGGAAAAAAAGAAAAAAGAGGGGAAGAACACCCAAGTAAACAGTGATTTACTACTGCAGCTCTTATTCCCCAACAGACAGTTGTGTCAAGGAGAATAAGCAGATCTCTTTTTGACATAATGTCCTGCAAGAAGAGAATCACTCAGGAAGTGAAATATGTATGTTCCACAGTACAGTCATTCAGGAATTCAATGAATGTGTATTCTGTCTATAATGGTAGAATCATGCAGGGTTTTCTACTAGTTCCCTTAAGACACTCTATAGACCAAGATATGCTTAAGACTGGGAAGACTAATAATGGCTGTTAATTGTGGGTTTGTTTTGTTTTTTTTTTTAAATAAAGTCCAACCATAAGTACATAAAGAGGTCTTTGGTTATCTGGATCGTTAAAATAATATGTGCAGTGTCTTTTGTTATAAAACACTAAGGAAAATTCCAAGGAAACCCTCTAAAGTCTAAAGGTATTGCAGAGATGTAGGATGACAAAGTGAAGCATCTCTCCCAAATGCAATGTACTACTGGAATTACTACACATGTTGATGCCATGACTTAAAAATTACATCAAGTGACAAAGCTACCAGGTAACAAGCAATGCTATTTAGCATCAAAATGTTGTAACATGATATATATAAACTCAGTAGCTATTTTTTCACTACTATCACCCTATCTGGCCTGAATTTATTTTTTCAAGAACAGTTTCTGTGTTAAACATTGGGGTTTTAAAGATTTTTTTTCTTGCTTTTGTTGCTTTTTGGGGGTTTTTGTTTGTTTGTTTGTTGGAGGGTGTTTAGCAGGGAAGATATAATCTAAAGAGTTAAAGACACATTTGGGATGTTTACACTTTAGTTTCTGTTCCAACAATTATGAAAATATTTATGCAAACTTGAATAGTTTCTGCAACAAAAGACTGTGAGAACTTCACTCAGAATACCACATAGCTCAGTAGTATTCTGAGTAAATATGAAGTGATAATAAAGGAAATAAAATCAACCATATCTAAACCTTATCTTGTCTCAGAAAAATAATTCATCTTATGAAATTTAAAAGGGACTGTGCAATGCCTTCAGTAAGAGAGAAAGATCTAATCTAGTTTAAGTGCTTTAGGATAAGATTAACTTTGAAATTCCAAATATAACGTATATTTAAGGCAAACCTCCCTAGATGTTCTCCTTGGCTTTTATAATGTTATCACTTCACTGTTACTTTCTTCATTGTGCTTGTTTCTGTAATGTGAATTGCAAGACAAAGTTTTATAGTGACAAACCATCCTCCTAAGAATTCGGCATTGCAATGTAAACTTCACCTATGTGAAAATGCCCAAAATAAGATAATACATTTATGGCTTGTTTATTTATTAAACCTCACTATATGAATTCAGTTTAATATGTATATAGTTGATTCTATTTCAGGGAAACATAGAATATCTGAAGCTGGAAGGAACTCATATGAATCATCAAGTCCAACTCCCTGTTCCTTACAGGACTACCTAAAGATAACAGTATGACTAAGCATCAAGATGCTTCCTGAATTCTGACAGGCTTGGTGCCATGATCAATTCCCTGAAAAGCGAGTTGCAGTTACTGACCACCCTCTTAGTGAAGACCATTTTTCAATGTCCAATCTGAAAGTTCTTGACATTCCATTCCATTGTGTCCTAAATTCCATAAGGATCTGAAATGTTACTGCTATAGACTGTTACCATCTCTTCATCATTTGAAAATCACTTACCTTTGAAAAAGTGAGAGATATTTATTCCTATTTCATTCTTATTACACTAACAGGAGTCATTGATGATGTGAATGGTAATGGTTACCCATTCAAAAGTACTGTGCTGACAAGTAAGCCATTGTGATAAATAAGAAAATAATAAATGTTGGCTCTCATCTACAAACAATCATGTAGTATGTAGAAATAAAACTTTGCATGCAGGAATACAACATTTATAAGTGAATATGTAACAATAATAAATGATAACGTAGAAATAGTGTTAAGATAGAAAATAGTAGAAACAAGGTTAAGGGGGAGTGTAACTCGAAAATAGTTATAACATGGTAGGGAAATGTAGTAATTGCATGGTAATAAATGTCATCTAAGCTGATACACCACAACACCACAGCACCGGAGATCAAGATATCTTAAGGAAGACAAAGAAAATAAACTACATGCATTCCAGGAAGTCGTTACCTTATCGAAAATCCACACCTCCCCGATAATTCGCCAGCTACAAATTTTAGGATGTGTCTGAGGAGGCGCCGGCCTCCAACTCCAAGAATTTCCAGAACTAAATATTGTCTGAGAGGAGGCAAAAGATCAAGGAAAGAAGGGCTAGTGAAGTGTAGATTAGCTCCTGAGCTTTATGAATATGTAACAGTTGAGAAGATACTTAAGTTGATTGTAAAGTGAATGGAATTTGTGCCTCTGGCAAGATTGCCAAGCGCCCAGCCCTGTGTTTGCCTTTGCTCTATTAATAAATATTCAATATTTCATTGCTAAAATCTCTGCTCGTGATTTCATTTATAACACTACTCTTGACATCAGTAGCTGATGTGACTGTAGTCTGAGTCAAGGTCTCCTCAAGGTTGTTTTGAGAGTTCTGGTCTGAAAGCCTTAACTTCAATTTCCATTGATTTCCATGAAACTGGAGATGAGAACATAAAAGTAATGAGCATGATTTTTATCTGGCTCTACATTCCCTCCCTCTCTTTTTTCTCCCTTCTTCTTCTTATACTTTTGAAAGTCATTCTCAAAACATCTACTGATTTCAATACCAACAAGCATGAGTACATTAAGAACAGCAGAGTCTTTCTATGCCTGCTTTGCAAACTGTGTCCTCTTCCCAATTTATAACAAGAGTATATTATTTTTCCAAATAGAGATGAGGAAAGAACAAAACAAAAATCAATCAGTTTTCAAAATCTGAATGACCTAGAAAATTTTAAGAGACGCTTCAAGAACACATATGGGTACTTATTATATTTCCAAAAGCTATATCACAAGATGATAGTTAAAGTTTTTGCAATGATTACAAGCATGCTTAAAGTTGTTATTTTTGGAGACTTTAGAAAATCATATGAATAGAAAATGTTCTCTTAGCATAAATATGCAAGCTGTTTACAGTGAAAGAAGTAGAATAATAGATATCTGAAATAAAGCTGAACACATTAGATGGAGGATTTTGAATTTTCAGTTCTTCATTTTCAAAGTTATAATAATTCTTTGGCAAATCCTGTTGGTGTTTGATGTGTTTTCTTCTGTCTGTTATAAATAAATGCATGAAATTCGTGCTCAAATATGTAATATCAAAATATGTATTAAAGTTAAGTTGTAACCAATTTTAAAACAAGCAGAACTTGCCCAGGGAAAATTGTAGCCTCACCCGGGAGCCGATTTGCATCAGAAGCCAGAGCTACGGAGAATGACGGCTCATCAAGAAAGCATTGAGCTGACTCCTGTTATCTACATTTCCGAGGAGGACTTCCCAGCAGAGTTGATTGACGATCTCCAAGAATCCCCTCCCAGCTTGAGTGTTAATGGTCGAATCAAGAACCAGGATAAGGAACATCATGAACCATCAGACAACATCCCCGGTGATGAGAAATTAATCAAAGACAGGATACGTTTTGTCCACCTCAGTTCCATGAATAGCACCCTTCATGAATATGCTGGGTGGCAAAAACAATACCCAAGATCTGGACTTTATAGGCAAAACTGTATAAAAGTGAACTGTTAGAAGCAACCCTCGTGAATGGAGGGAGGTCTGATGCGATAGAGGTCAGACCTGTGTTCACCCAGTTCCAACCCCAGGCTTGGTACTGTTTCCTTTTTGATCGTGGCATTGCGTGTTCAAACTCTCGGACACAAAATAAATTTTATACGTGTTTTAATTTGAATTGGGCTTCTTTATTTATGACATGTCTATATTATAATATTGTAGATATACTTTCTATAGAAACAGTTTACTCATGACAGTCCTCTCTTGTATTATTTGTCTAGCAAGGAAAATTATAGTCATAGTCTTCTTATATGGTACAGTCTTAGAATTTATCTTGGCAATTCATGCTCAGTAATTTGCAATTAACTCTAGGGTGCTATTTAGAAAGATGACCAGTTGCAAATACTCCCACACATGGAGAATGTCTACTGTTACTCAATGAACTAAATGTAGTCAAATGTTTGATTACATGCACTGTAAAAGTGTAGACTACCTTATCTTATGCCAGTATGTTTTCAGAAAGGAAGTCCCTTGACAATATTTTCACAGTAGTTATGATGGGAGAATTCTGGTCCTTAAGAACATTCAGAAGAAAGATCACCAATGGAAGAGGATGTATTAAGTCACTATAATTCAAGATATGTAATTTCTTCCTCTTATATATCACATTTCTTTGACAACATTGTTATAAATCATAGTAATTCTACCAAGATGAAGAGTGACATTAAGTATCAGGGAAAAAAACCCAACCAGACGAACTACCTGTCTTATATTTTCAGCAGCTATTTTGAAATTGCTAACTAAGTTTTGTCCAACAGCTATTAAATTTTCTTGGCTTAAATAATGAGTAATACAATAATTTGCATTCTTTTAGTCATCTATTCCACATTCTATTCTATACCATTACTAAATTACTATTATTTCTAGATTTAGACTTTTTTCCTCTTCCACCTTCCCACATTTTAATTTGGCAGTCTAAGGTCAGGTAATTTTTAAAATTTTCACTTCTCTTCTGGACATTCAAAATACTTTTAAGACAGATAAGAACCTCGTAACTATGGCCATTAAACAAATTGAAGATGATAGATATTTTCTTAGCTAGTTCTGCATGTCTAAAAAGCAACATAAGTATGATAGCAAAGTCATTCAACTGAGACAGCAGTTCTGAATTTATCCAACCTTTAGCAATGTTACTGTGATTCATAGAATCATAGAATGGTTAGGGTTGAAAGGGACCTTAAAGTTCCAACCCCTCTGCCATGAACAAGGATGCCATTACCTAGACTAGGTTGCTCAGGGCTGTTACGATCTGGTTTAAATTCAGAGGAGCAGAGAAAGCTAGGTGTCTGTGTATAAAACAGAAAGAACTTTGAAGGTTCAAAATATGCCCCAAAAACATGATTAAAACCAAACAAGGTTAGACATTGCTGCCAAAAAATTGATATATTTTATTGAATAGTAAAAGAGATAAAGAGAAAGAAAGAAAGAAAAAACCAAAGAAATAAAGAAATAGAGGAAGAAGTGTGCATGGGGGGTGGGGGGACAGAGAGAGAGAGACAGGGGTTAGGTGGAAGCATATCACCCTTCTGGGGCCCCAGTGATGTCTCATTGCTCCCCTCCATCTGGTCTGTGGGTGGTGAGGGTCCCTCTCCGGCACCACCACACTGCAGAGTATAGAATGCAGTGGATTAATATACATTTTGGGCAGGTGGAAATGCCCAGGTGCCTCCCCTAAGGGGGCTAGGTTTGACACTGTCCCTTGCAACACTGCGGATCTGTTGCATCATCTCTGCTTTGGGACAGCCTTTGACAGGCCATGGCACCCCCTCTGTCCTTCATGTGCCTGCGGCCTCTCCCCAGGTGAAGGGACCCTCAGCTCGGCTCCTCTGCACAGTGGAGATGGGTGCTACACCCAAAATCTCCCCTCCCCCCACCCTTCGGTGCGAGGGTCTGTGCTGGCCTGGTAGCTGATAGCCCCAGGGCTGTGGTCTCCACCTCGAAGGTGTTGGGCTTGTGCTCTGTGAATGTCCCCAGCCCTGAGTCATTACTTTATCTTATCTTCATCAGCAAGCAGTCCAGGGCCTCAGTCCCATTCAGGGTGTGGTGGTCTTTGCTGCAGCTTTTGTAATACAGTTCTTATTGTAATAAGCAAAGTCCTTCATGAAAATGTTTAAGTCATGAATTGTAATGTCTCAGTCTCTGACAAGGGCCTCATTCAACCTCACCTTAACACTTCCAAGGATGGGGCACCCACAGGCTCTCTGGGCAAGAAATGAATCTAATTTAAGCCTGTTCTCTTTCAGTTTAAAACCATTGTCTGGTGTCCTGTCACCATTCATCCATATTAAATGTAATAAACAAAGGATCTTCTTTGTTAATCAAACCGGTTAAGCAACATCCTATGCATGCAAGAGGATATCCTGCTGAATAAACAAGTAAGGTAAAATGTCCTAATAAGGAAATTGTGAAAAGAATTGAGTAACAGGCACTAAGAAGAAGACTACTGTCTTCATCCCCTCGACCACTAGAATGCCCAGGACGACCCCTAGCAACAAGAGGTGCAGCTGCAGAAGATACATGAGGACGCCACGTAAAACCGGAAATAAGGACTATAAAGGAAGCGGGGCTGGAGAGAGAAAGCGCATGCTGTTGGTGAAGCAAAGACTCCCCTCGGCTGCCCCAGTGCTGGTTTTGCTTGATTGCTGCTTGCTAATAATCTTAAATCAATTATAAATTGGCTCTGGCAAGTTTTTCGCTGCAATTACTTATAACATTAAAAAAAATCCCTTTTCCTTCAAAGGTGATCTATTCCAACCCCCCTGAAATAATCTGCTTCATCTTCAACTAGATTGGGTAGCTCAGAACCCTCTTCTTGGAACAGCCCAGCTGAATAACAATAGTAATAGTAATATTGTAATAGTAACAACAACAAGATAAAAAAATTAATGCAAATGTTGGGTCAATTAATAGTTATATTATGGTTGGATTTTAGTACAAGTCAATTGCAATAACAATTACAGTGATGCTAAATTAGGCTTTCTAATCAAAGGTAATGCTGCTTAGTTAATGTTTGTGTTAATCCTAAATTTTTCTGGCTAGACCACACACATTAGAATATTCAGGTAGGTACAAGTATGTCTGTACTAGCAAGAAATAGCTCATATTCTGTTAACCAGAAGGAATCTTCAGCACTGTTTCTTCATGACATCTCCCTCGTCAGTGTTTTGTGTGTGTGTGAAAAATAATAATAATGCAGCACTGTTAACATGAAAAGCAACATGAGAGTTACTATAAAAGAATAAATTATCTTTTTTGGGGTTTTTTCTTCAATAGCTGTCAGTGATGTTCTTCTGGATATTTTGCAACAAGTGACAGGAATACTTAAAGTAATGACTCACTGTAAGTGGAAATAAACATCCTGCTAGCTCAGAAATGCCGATAGGCTTACCCACAGATTGGGAGTTCCCATGACTCACCCTATAGACATATGCTTAGTGCAGGTTCAGGCTAAAGAGTCCAAGTGCTTTCTTTGATGCAGAATTTCACCTCACAAATGAACACAGATGTCTCTCCTGATTAGCATACACTGTTCACTTGAAAAATCATTGTACAGAAAAGTCTATAACATAAAAGACACACTTAGAATGTGAAATAAATATTGATTGAGGTGGGTAGAAACGGGTAACCACATTCAAGTAACAGTTGTTCTTTACCATTTCTAAGAGTTGTGATCACTTGGTTTCTAGGAGATAGTGCCTAAACTCCAACCCATGCTTCATGGTTTAGAATTTTAAAACTGATTGAGACACCTCTCTGACTTCCTTAAAAGACTCTACTATCTTTTCTTGTCTCATCAGAAGTCCAACCCAACCATATCTTTCTGAAATTAAAACATATTCAGCTCTTAAAAAAAAAAAAATGCAGTTTGTCTCTGGGAAAATTTATCAATTAACTCTGCAAAATGAAGGAAAATACATCATTCTAGGAAAAGAAAAACAAAGGTGAGCTGAAGGAAATTGAAAATGAAATGCAGAAAAAGGGTTCAATCTTACGCTTCAGTTAAACTGTGGGAATATGTTTGGGAAATGTGTCAACAAAGACAACTGTCAGCATTATGCAGATGGCAATAATCCCATTCATGGCTTTGAAAATCGAGAATAGAAAGCCAATCTAGAATTTCTACTCAACATGAAATTGTTTACTGAGACGATCAGATTCATATAACATGTTCCCTGAAGCATGTATTGATAAGAACTTGAATTCTGAAATTCTAAATGACATGACATTTTCTCACAATATGGTAATTTTCTTTTTACAAGGCTAGGATCTTTCAGTCAACTCTAGCTGTAGAGCTACACTATCATGATGCCATGTTAAAGAAAATACGGGTAGTTACATCAAAGGATAGAACTGGCTTATGTAAGAACACTAGATATGTTAAAAAATGTGCAAAATTAATTTTAAAAAAAGAAACAAAAACTAACTAACTCAATGAACATGGAAGCTATTCGCCTTTCTCTAGATCAATTGTCCCTATTTGCTTGAATTTCAGTAGAATTATATCAATACATAGCAATATCTCTACTTACCTAAGAATTTTTTCAATGAATATCATAGAATCATTGAATGGTTTGGGTTGGAAGGGACATGGGCAGGGACATCTTTCACTAGACCAGATTGCTCAGAGCTTCCTCCAGCCTGAGCATGAACACCTCCAGGGATGGTGTATCCTCTACTACGACTATGCTGGGCAACCTGTTCCAATGCCTCACTATGCTTAGAGCAAAGAACTTCCTGTGAGAAAAGAGGCACATTTTAGATAAAAAGGTAGATAAGTATTCTTTCACATCAGCTTCATATTTAGCATCAGATTTTAATTTGTTGTCTTTATTTTGTTGTTGTTTTTTCTCTTCATTACATGTCTCCCTATTTTTACTTTGTTAATCTCTCTGCATTGCTATAGCCCTAACTCAGCTTTATTATTTCCTCATTTCTCTGCATTCCAAGTTTTCTTTGAAACTGTTAAAATTGTCCAAAAATTGGTGGAATTAGTTCTTTACCTATCTATAGGAAATCTACTTAGTAAATACAAACTAAGTCATTATTCTGGAAAAAAAAATTAGAAACTGTCTTGAGTTCTACTTCTATCTCTAACAACACAAATTTTATAAAAAACATACTATATACACAATCAAGTATAAACCAATCTTAGTCTAGAACCTTGAACAGTATACCAGATTATTCTGCTGCTTCTCCTTTTTATTTCTTTACCGCAGCCACATAAATATGGACTCTGCTTTTCGGGTTAGTTGGTTGGGGTTTGTTTTTAAGAAAAAGAGCTAACCACTATTTTGTAAAGAAATTTGTTTCCACAACATTATCAAAGAGAAAGAAACTAAAGCATTTCTCAATAAAGATTTTTTTTGGCAGTTGTATAACTTTAAATCCTGAAACTGTTTCTATTTTCTTGGACATAGAAGAATTGTATTGCAAATTTTGTAAAAGTTGAATGCATTCTGCTTTCCAGTTCACATTTTAAGTCAAAAGTAGTGAAGAATCTCTTAAAACGTTGATTAAGGTCTAGAGAAAAAATTGATCAGTTTCACCACTTTTTTTTTTTGTTTGTTTCAAATATCTATAGTCATGGATTATCAATAAGGAAAAAAAGATCTTATTTCTTGGAAATAAAAAGTAATTTTATGTTTAATTCCATTTCAGATACGTCAGTTCAAGGTCACTAAGTAAATGTTCTCCAGTAGTACACTTTTTAATGTTTTAACACACCTTTTATTGGGTGCTAATGTGTAGTCTGTGTATGAGTGTTTATCTGTATATTACACTTTGCTGAGAAATTTCTCCCCACAAAATTTTCAAGACAGAGGTTTTAATGGTGCAGTTTTGTAATATTACCCCACAACTGGAAGGTCTTCCAGCTTTGTGACAAGAATATTTTAATCCTGTGAAAGAAGAATGTAGGTATTTGCTTAGGAGGTAAATACAAGTTGTAGTGTTGTTCTTTGTATTGTAATGAAAGTAGAATCTATGGTTTATATTCATCACGGTTGGACTGCCAGTGCTTGAAGTAAGCTACTTTTTTGAATTGTTCAGAAGAACTTTGTACTGTATTGCAATGCTCACTAACTACCCACTACCATCCTGAATAAGATCCCTCTGAACTCCTCCATTTGACTATTGATAAAATGCAGCATCTGGGGCAAGCACAGGAGTGTAGAGCAGCTCCATTTTAATAGGATAGAGAACAGTGCTACAATCAGCTAAGTCTTTGGCTGCAAAAGTAATTTATCAGGTTTGAAATTCTGTTGCTCTTCAGACATGATATGGCTCAGTTGACCTCCTTTTTCATGAGTGAGTTAGAAGTTTCTTTGTTGAACTTCTCACAGCTTCCTCCTTCAATCAAGCAAAAAAAGACCTGACTCTTCTTCTGTTGAAAGTGGCGTATTACTTGTCAGTCCAATATCAAAGTGCTTATCAAAGGCTTCTGCCAGACACAGGAAATAATTTTCTAGAAATATCTGCAGTTCTTTCATCTCACCAAAGTGAATTGAGATGGACCTCTGCCTCCCAGAATGCCCTGAGAAACGGATCGTGTGAGCTATTCTATAAGTGAAGTATGTAAATGGCTGGCTGTCCTTCTTCTGGTAACCTTGAGAAATAAATAGCAAACTGAATACACACAGCTGCCATTTCTTCTCCTACCAAAACTTGTAATAAATATCATGTTTCAGGCAGTAAATAGCAATAAAAAGTGCTGTTTCAGCATGTGGCCACCGAGTCTGAAATTGTACCGAGTGGAACAATGCAGGAAGGAATGTTTTTCAAATAGTTTGTGCACTTGATTTTCTCACCCTCAACCATAAAGAATGCTTAAGCACAATGTTGAGCAAAATAAGTTCATTGTTCAATGGGCATTTTCAGGCTTTGGGTTTCAATACTGGTGATGTGAACAAAATAAGAGACAAAAGGAAAAATTTTCAGCGTTGTTCTAGAAATTAATTTTTGTTTATAATGCATTATACTTCCAACAGTAGTGAAGTTAGGACCTCTGTAGCTGACTCATGTCAGCTATACATGAGCTGAAAAAAAAGTAGGTTCAGTCAGAGAGTGTATAGTTAAATGAGAGTGGGAAATTACTACTTGAAATGTTTCATTCCAATTAAAACCTCTACCAGTAATAAAAAGAAGTTATTAAAAAGATTTAAATGATGGAAAAGTAAAATTTTTGCTAAATAACATTATAAGAATAAAAGTATTTATTCTTATATTATCATTGCCCATAAACAATATAAAATTGATTCATTTGTCTTATAGCGTATCCTTGTTATTTGACTAAAAAAAAGATTATTTTATTTCTTCACACCTACGAGTGCCCTCTAGGTCTGACTAGCTGTGTCCTTCTTAAGGAAAATCAACTTAATCCTGAAAAGGCTTAGTAGCTCCTGCGGTTTTGAGTATCATCAATACTCACTGAAAGAGAAATAAATCATAATGTGAATGTTCAGCAGCTTTCAGGAAAATGCCTATAAATATTAATGCTGCGTATTAGAAGCCTTGCATTCTGGAATTTATATATGGTGAGGATAAATCAAAAAGTGTCTTTATCAGCAGATAGATTGAATCATTCACCAATGGAAGAACAATCATGAAACACATTTGAAAACTCTGAAAGGAGCAAGAACTAAAGCAGTGAATGAAAGAAAAAAGCTTGCAGGAAAATGTTCTCTCTTGTGTTGGGATGATGGAATGAAAAAATGGCTGTTAAGGTGAAATCTTAATGTTCTGAAAAAAATTATGGTGAGATTAATAAAAATTACTGTACTGGGAGTCATGAGATTTCTCTTTCAGAAGAATGAAGATACTGTGAAAAAGGTTCAGAGAAGTGAGCTCAGAGTCTGTGAACCCATTATCAGTCTTCTCTCTGTTGAACTTCTCACTTCAAGAAAGGTATGAGCCTACCGAAAGAATATCAAAAGAGATTAATGGGCAACACCTTTTACCTGTGGCTGAATGACATGATTAAAGAACATGAGGAAGGGATGACAGCATGAAAATAGTTTTTAGTTATGCAATAGGTTGTAAAGAGGTGGAGTTTTTTGTTGTCTCTTCCATAAGGGAAAAAGATAAGAGATGGTAGGATAAAACATGACAAGGCAAGAAATTAAATATAATAATAATGTGTAGAACTGCAATAACATGCAGAAAGGAAGTAATTGGATAAATTTTAGAAGAAAATGAAGGCAATCATTAGGCTAGAATAGCAGTGAAACAGAATGACTATTAAACTTGTAAAGTCTACTATCACTGAAAGAGGAAGGGACAAAGTGAATGTTTTCTGAGAGAGAAATTGAAGCAGATGACCTTTCAGCATTACTTGTAAATATTTTTATAGGTTTAGAAGTTTTCTCCTGGTAACAGAAAGAAAAGGTACTACAAATCATACATAGATTTCAGTGAATTTGTCATCTGACTCAGCATAGTAGAGTGCTCTTAGTAATCAAAACATATCTAAACTCTTGACAGGAAAACAAGAAAAATTTCTCCTTGAAACACTTCAACTGATTTACCTTTCAATAATTTTTCTTGTAGATAATAGGTGTATGTTAGTCTGCTCTTAGCTTCTTTTCAATTATGGGGTCAAAGCAAGGAAAAAAGCATTCTTTTGCCTTTTTACAGTAGGAATTCAATATAATAACTAAATATTCAGTCAGTAATTGTGAGAGCTCAGCTTTAGAAAACATAACAAGTGTTCACTACAATTGTCTTAAAGAAATCATTGTTGCTGAAAAACTGTTTATGTAAGTACTAAAGAAGGAAATGTGTAAGTCAGAGACTTAACTATTAATTATTTGTCTACTAAAGGACAAAAGCAGGCAAGTCCATTTAGGGAATACAAAGTAACAGTACTTTCCCCATACCCCCACCCACCAATCTGGGAAAATTTAATCTTGCCTCTTTCAATGAAATTAGAAAAAAACTACAGACAAACAACAGCTTTATTATCTTAATAGCATCCTGGAAATGAAGAAAAAGTCTCACCTTTTTCATGAGCAAAATCAGGACTATAAACTTGTGGTCTCATCTGGATTTTGAATAATCATTTATTGCCTAAGATATTTGGAAAAACTCTGTTTTACTGTACTGGTTCTATCTAGCTCAATCTAACAGCAGAGTCTTCTCAGTAACCCCTGGGAGCTCTGTCTGAGACGTTCAGTACTTGGAAGTGTAATCTTCAATATCATACCTCAAAATCAGTTCTTCTTCAATGCACTATAAGAAACAGACAAAATTTTAAAATTTTACTTTGAGAGATTTGAAGCCAGAGATTTTGATGGCATCTAAGCTGACATAGGTAATGTAAATACCTAGGGCTTAAAAAATCAGTGGGAATGGCAAATCAGTGGAACAAAAAGATATGACAATAATCAATAAGGGGCCAGATAAACATGCCAAAGTCTTCAAATGGTAGAGTGCCAATCAGAAAAAAATGAGTAAGAAATCTTCATTTATTGTCTAGAATACATTATGTCTGTTGAAAACTGAAGGCAGGCATTTCCCTACACTTATTTAAAGTTCCTCTGCTGTAGTAGTAGTAGTAGTAGTAGTAGTAGTAGTAGTAGTAGTAGTAATATACCAAAATGGAATATGTGACAATATATAATACAAATAATAATCCTATTACAAATCCAAAACAAAGCAGTTAAAAAAATTGTCTACTATACCTAGTATCTAAAAATATGAGGCAATTTTGGGGTTGAAAATGTCTTTATATTTCTTGCATTTGCTATCTTTTTATTGAGAGGTTAACAGTTTAGCCTTTTTTTACATATTACCAGAAGTCCAACACCAAATGTTTTAATATTTAATAACCCTTTGTCATTGCACAGTAGTGAGGGCAGCAGGAAGGTGAGTTTATTAAAGCAATAAGCACCTCTAAGAATGAGAATTGGGAAAATATAACACTGGAGCATACTGAAACAAGAATAATAAACTAAAGTGGCTGAGGAAATCACTCTGATTTGGAAAAAAAGTCCTTTCCTGACATCTGAGCTGATTAAAAAAAAAAGATCTAAGGGTATTCTATATCCTTTTTTATGTTTTATATAAAAATATAACTTATTTATGGATATTAATAATATTATTTTAACAAGAAACATTTTGTAACTGCAATATTATGACATGAAAGCCCTCAGAATATTGAATCTGCTCTACTGAGCCCACTAAATTCTTCGTACTTTTCTTTTGTTCAGTTTTCCAGAGCCCAGATTGGGTTGAAAAAGTCTGAGTAAAACAAAAGCATAATTAATTCTTTTCAGAAATTTCTTACTATTCCATAGATCAATCCTGTCATCTTCTTGGAATGGAATTTTATATGTGTGTGTGTGTGTATGGAAGTATAACCTGTTTGCTAGAGCATCTTATTTTAAATGCAGTATTTTAAAATATCACCTGTTTTTGATTATTATCAAAGTGGCAACTTGAAGATTCAATAAAATGGAAATTAACAAAATAATATCTCTAATTTGCATTTGTGAATTGAATTTTTGTTTGCTTAACACAAGTAATTTTGATTAGTACAGTAATGACACTGATTTATTAATATTGATTCAAGGCGCATATATCAGGGCAATCTCAAGCACAAATGCAGGGTACGAGAAGAATGGATTGAGAGCAGCTCTAAGGAAAAAGACTTAGGAATGTTGAGTGACGAGAAGTTCAAGATAACCCAACAGTGCAGATTTGCAGACCAAAAACACAGATTTATCCTAAGGTGCATCAAAGGAGGTGTGGTCAGCAGGGCAAGGGAGGTGAGTCTGCCCTTCTGCTTTGCTCTGGAGAGACCTCACCTGGAGTGCTGCATGCAGCTCTGGCTATAACACAAGGACATCAGCCTGTTGGAGTGAGTCCAGAGGAGGACCACAAGCAAGATCAGAGGGATGTAGCAACTCTCCTAGGAGAGAGCTGGGCTGAGAGAGTTGGGCTGTTCAGCCTGGAGAAGTGAAGGTTTCCAGTACCTAAACAGGGCCTAAAAGAAAGCTGGAGATGGATTTTTGACAAGGGTGTGTAGTGGCAGGACAAGGGGGAATGGCTTTAAACTGAACAAGAGTATGTTTAGATTAGATAGTAGGAAGAAATTCTTTATTGTGAGGTTGGTGAGGTATGGGAACAGGTTGCCCAAAGACGTTGTGGATGCCCCATACCTGGAAGTATTCAGGAACAGAATGGATGGGGCTTTGAGCAACCTGATCACAGGGAAGTTGTCTCTGCCCATGGTAAGGAGTTTGGAGCTAGATGATCTTTAAGGTCCCTTCCAACTCAACCCATTCTATAATCCCACTATTACACTATATAACATATAGAATTATGTATTATTATAATTATGTTACAGTTATAATAAAGTAGTCCATTTTGTCCATCTGTAGTGATGTCAGGGCTTGAAAAAAATTGGGGCTTTTCATTGGTTTTTTCCCCCTGTTTTGCTTTTCTTGAATAATCAGAAAATTAATTAGAAACAAGTAATAAAATAGCTTGCAATAAACATATTGGACTTAAAATGATGTTACTTAAAGTGATGAAAGTGTTGGACCACTAGTAGGAAGGGTATATCCTTAGTAGGAGGGAATATCTCGACCTCACTGAAGTCAATAGTATCTTGAGAGACAATAAAAAAAATTATCCTAGTGTATGTGATGGGCCTAAAACAAGAGTGGAGATGGGGGTGAAAAAAATGCAAAAAAATTTTTTCAATTTTTCATTCACAAATTCTGTAAATAATAAGAGATGGACAGAGACAGAATCTCCTAATCCATCTTTAACATTATTCCATAAATAATTATAACTATTTAACATTATTAACATTTTGTTGTATGTGGTTTTGATAACCATGCAGTGATTAGTTCTTCTTTGAAGTAGTGACATTTTTTGTTTCTAAATTACATTATTATTTTATATTAATATATAATTATTTTCTCTTTATGGCTTAGGGGACAAGAGGAAGTTGTTTGTTTAAATACATGCCCCCATGAGTTTGTTCTAATGTCTAGCATTCACTCCAAAAATATAAATCTAAATTTCCTTTTTCTTCCTACTATAAATCTCAATATATGGAGACTTTATTTCTCTAGGTACTGAATACTGATTATCATTGCCTATTATAAATAGTAACCACTTTTATACCAAAGAGACCAAAAATGCCTTTTTCATTTTCTTGTCTAGTTTTTTAAATCTCAGCAAAGAGTCACAGAATGCTTTTTAACATTACTATTTCCCAGAGAGTGTTAGATATGATTCTATAATGATTGCTACTATTTAGTGCTTTAACTGAATTTACTGTAACTCTCGCCACCAGTCTCTCTGGATTACTCAAGACTAAATGACTTAGGACTGTTTCACTTCCCTTGGGCTATTTTAGCAAATAGCTGAAGGGGTTGAGAAAATAGCTCAAGGGGTTGAAAAATGTCTTCTCAGAACTCTCTTATATTCTGACATTAAATCAGTTTCAATTTGAGTTAGTGTCATCACTTATTTAAAGATAATAGGTGATTTCTAGAAAACTAAACACACAGGATTTTTAATGCCACCACATGGGTAGCTAATTTTTTTTAAAACTGGTGTTGAAGCAAATAGCCCAGGTAATATACAATAGTTTCCCCACAGCAGTGTGTATACAAACAAAGCAAAAACTGAAGGGGCAGCACTGTTTTATCATAAGATAGGGGAATACTGGACAGAGTTCACTGACTCATGGAAAGTAGGCACAGTCACACAGGGCCCAAGTAGGAAGAAATTGAAAATTTTCAAGAGCAATTCAGAAAATTTGTATGTTACAGCAGTATTTCCTTGGGTTTCAAGTGTTTGATTCAAGGCACATTCATATAGACATGAATTTGTATTCATACTCTTAAATTATAGAGATGTAACTGAACCCATCCACTGACATCATGCAGTTTCTATAGATGACAGAAACAGAGAAGTATCCAGACAACCATTCAGATCCCACATGGTCACAGCTTAACGTCTGCTTGAAACACTGAACAAATTATTGAGTCCTTGTAGACATCCACCTAGCTTGAATTCATTTGATAATTCTAGTGTGCACTGAAAAAACAAACTGAACAGAAGTGCTTTTTATGAGGAGGCCTGCAAAGGTGTGTACTGTCTGTGCTGCACTAATGCCTTAGCTATGTGTAAGGGAAAAAAAAAAGATCAGCAGCAAAACAGAACCCAGATGAGCTCCTAACAACTTTACTTCTTTGTAACTCAACTCTGGAGGGAGACCACTGTGTTGCAGGAATCCCAGTAACAACTCCTAAGAGGCTTTTAAGATGTGGAGAAAATCAAGTAAGTCGGCCTGGAGTGATGTGATTAATGAGGTCCTCTGCATCTAATCATCTAAATTAGAAAAGCAGTTTGCAGTGAAGTTGCAGCAGCAGTAGTGCCTGATCATGGGGAATATCCAGCATGGGCGTATTACAACCTGGAGATGTATGAGCCCATGGTGGAACTTCTGTATGACCTGTCATGGAGTTCTCAAAGAAGGACTATGTTTTCTTTTCCTATGGAAGCTGGACCACTGAATTTCAGAAATACTAGTCAGTGGATGAGCAGGCAAAAAGAACCTTGATTTTCACAGCAGATATGACACAAATTTAGGGAAAGCATTGTCCCAATTTTGGGAGGAGATTTCCTATCCCTCCTATGTGACTTGGTGTCAGGGTTTGGGATACTTTTTCTTTTTTTGTTTGTCTCGCTATCTTGGAATTTTTCCCCATTCAAGTTGCTGGGGGGGGATAATGGGCAAGTGATTAGTTGCTGGGAAACCTTAATGGGTGGTTGATTAAGAAGGGACAAAGAGTTGGCTCTGAGATGGGTGCAGCTGGCTAGCCTTTATCTGGGATTCCCTGATATCTGGGATTTTTCCCCTCAGAGTGCGGCAGAGATACTGGGCAACTGGGACTAGTTAAAAAGAGTCAAGCACAGCTGGAGGGTACCTTCTTCACTCCTGGACACTGAGAGGAGAGGGAGAGAGACTGCTTGGAGCTCCAGGAAGAATCTTCCTCCACCGTGGGCTTCTGTTTTCAGCTGCATGTTTCTACCAACTCTCCACCGTCCTCTCCAGTGTCTCATGGGAAGGAAACTCGGGATCCCTGAGCCCCCTTTTCCCCTCTCAGGGGAGTCATCGCACCCTCCCTGCGCACCGGGAGCACCAGCGCCCCTGCCAGCTGTGACTGTGACTGCACCAAAGGGGAACTGCCAACAGAGCAGGAAGAGACTGTCCGTGGGTTTGTGTGTTCTTATTTGTGGTGGTTACCATTGTTGTTGTTTTGTCTGTCCCATTATATATATAAATATATTAGTAAAGGACTGTTATTCCTCTTTTCGCATACCATTGCCTGAAAGCACCTTGATTTCAAAATGTTGCCAATTCGGAGGGAAGGGGGTTACATTTTCCTGTTCTAAAGGAAGCTTCTGCCTTCTTTATCAAATACCTGTCTTTGAAACCAAGACACTTGGTTCTTTCTTTAAAAACAGTATTTATAAATGTTCATTATAAATTGGAAGCCATTCTCCCTTGTGCTGTCACTACATGTGCTTACCAAAAGCCCCTCTCCAGCTCCATTGTAGGTTCCCTTTAGGTACTGGAAGGAAGCTACAAGTTCTCCCCAAGACCTTCTTTTTCTCCAGTTTCAAGAGATCCGGTGGCTGGATGGTCAGTGTTCTCTTTTGTCCAGATCCTCTCTAGATTGTGAGTGAGTACTTTCCTTTAATTCCTGTCAGCTTAAATTTCTTTCATTTAAGTGTCCAGGTTTTTTCCCATACAATTTATCTGAATTTCTTAATAAGTCATTCCCAGACCATCCAATTTTAATTGCTCTCTAGTTAATAAAAACAAACAAACAAACGAACAAACAAACAAACAAACAAAAACCAACCAACCAACAAACAAAACCACCAAAACCCAAAAACCCCAAAAAACTAACCTGATAGACAGGTCTTAGTCTCACAATTTCTGGGTTTCTTCTTCCTTGCTTTGGCTATTTCTCATTTAACCAGTGTCATAGACCTCTCCATAGGTTGTTTCCAGTTGTCTAACTCAACATAATTCAACTATGAAAGTGCATGGGAATAAAAGGCATTCAAAGTAGGTCTCCCTCCATGCTTAGCAGTGCCAGATTAGTTAAAATTTCCCTTTTCAATAAAGTTATTCTATTTTTCAATATTTCTTCAAATACTTGACATTCAGCATGGGTGGGGTGTGCCTTATGAAAGACCCTTTTCTTCCCTCTCTGCCTCCCTCTCTTTCTTTCTTTTTCTCTCTTTCCCTCCCCTTCCTCTCTTTTATTATTACATCTGGCAGGATCAGAACAAAAATTTCATCTGTCCCCACACAGTTCTATTATTTCTTCACCTCCCTAAAGCTGGTTCTTACATTTTGAAATCTGACATGTTCAAAAGCCTGTAATCACCTTATTACATGAAAAGAATATCGGCAAGTAAGCAATAATTATAATCTACTTCCAATCATAGATATCTGATGCCCTTTACAAATACTTTATTATTCTATAAAAGGCATTAGAACCATTAAAATATGTTCCCACAGCAAAAGTTTGAGGGTTAATAGCATCTTTATATGCATGAGAAGAATTATTTTATCCTGACCATACCTTTAAATTTCTAAAGAAATTTATAAATTATTTAATATTATTAATTATGTTATTAATATATTTTTCAGTGTCCTTCTGGCAGACTTTTTCACTTCCTAAATTCTGCTCTAAGTGTATTGTAGATTATCTACATGTACACATAATTTTCTCTCTTGATTATTAACCATAGTCTGAAGTGTGCTGAGCTCCACAGAACTTGTAATAGAAAACTTATCAGAAGGAATTCACATTATGAACACAAATTTCTTGAGATCAAATGATATATGTTACATAGAGAGAAAGAAAGTTCTATGCAGAATTATGATTAAAACATTTAAATCATTTTCTCCGCCTCTCTTGATAACTAGCTTTGCAATTTACTGTCTGTCTTGGTTATGTTCCCAGCAGGTTATTAACAATTAATTAGCAATACATCTCAAACTCTCTCTGCGCTGCTGTACTAATTGCATGGTACCAGAAAGGGACTCCACTTGGTAAATAAACTGTAGCCATAATCATTTATTACAAGATGAGACATATACACAGTTTACATATATTTTTCATGTTATGTTCCAGTCTTTACTCAGATGTGCTGCTAGGAGACATAAAGACTATTTATGAGCTTTAGGTGAAACTGTTCAACTGTTCCACAACATATAGAAAATGGAATAATTTTGCATGTGTCATACCCCTCTCATCATTCCCCTGAAGGTTTTTTTTCCTTCCTTTCATTTTCATTCTATATCAGGAGTTGTGTTTTTTTGCATTAACAAAAGAACTAGGAAAAGTGACCTCCCAAGCAACTGCTGGATGATTAAAATAAAGGCACAAAACTGCAGATTCCAAACAGGGTCAAATGAAAAGACACAAGAAATAAAACAACTAAATCTTTTTCATACACTATATAAAAATTTAAGTTAATGCTATACTTGTACATTATGCTATACTTGTAGCTTCTATTATTGTATAATATACAATAATAGAAGCTACACTGCAACAACCCCCAAAAATAACATTTAACTTATGAGATATTGTATTACAGGAAGGAAATAGCACAAAAGAATAGACTTTCTCTTTTTTTTCCCTGTGAAATTACCAATCATCACTCTCTCTTCTACATTTCTTAAGTTGTATAAAACCACTTAGTCTTCAACCAGACCAATTTTTGTCTCTTTAGTAACAAGAATACTAGAATAGATGCAAATGGTGCAGAATTAGATATATTCACCCTATGCTCAAATTGAATCCAAAAGGTGATTTGTATATTTCTCTTCTGTTAAGGTCATCTGGCTACAAGAAATACAATCAGTTTAAATAATTAAATACCTCATTATAAAATATTGATCTTATTTTAGATCATACATTTAATACACTACATTTTTCCTTATGATATTTATTCATTAATCATCTTCAATTCATGTTTTGTCTCCTATATATTGAATTCAATTGTATTTTTTTCATTGATATCAGTATCAAACTCATCATATTTTTAAATAATGAAAATGAGAGATTGAAATAAAGGCAAAATATTTGGATATTAATGCTGGTATTCCAAACCAAGTTGAAGTATTTTAACTTGCATATGTCATTAAAAAAAATCCAGAACATCCCAAATAAATTAAAAAACCCACTCACAATAAAGCTCCATATATATTAAATACATGAAGATACAGAAAAATTTTACATCTGACACTTTAACACGAAATACAGGGAGCACACAGATGACACTTGTGACTTTTGCAGCAGCTTACTATTCTGTTGACCTGTTTTTTATATTTAAAATCAAGTGTAATTAGTCACCTTTTATATTAATGAAAAATTTTAATTTCCATACTTGTGCCTCAGGCCATTGATTTTCATACTAGTTCTGTTCTTCTGGAAACATTATAGGCTTTCTGCCCAAAGTACACAAAAGAAGATCAACAACTTTAAATACATTTAAAAGTCTTAGCACTCTAGCAGGTCCAGAAAAATAGAATCTATCACTGAAGTGTTTTAAAAGCTCTATAGCATTTATGAATCTTCCTACATGACTTCCTAAAGATTGATAATACTCAAAGTATAACAAGTATCCTGGCAATAATGAAACCAGCTATTAAATTAAGATTTTAATATTTTTAATTTTTTTTCTATTAATGGGTATTTGGTCATAATTCTCTGCACAAATAAAGCTGCTTAATTGTTACAAGGCTTTTGAGAATAGGATTTACACTTTCACATCCTGGTCTCATGAGAAGCCCATGGAAGTTCAATTTCAATATAAATTGAATAGATTTATCAGGTAAAATCCTGGCTCCAATGACTTCAAAGATGACAGGATTTCACCTGTAGCCTTCTCATCAATTCAATATTGTCCAGTATTTTTTGCTTTTTTGGCAGTAACATAGCACATTTACTCTCCACCCCACAAGTGGAGGACAGAAATCTCAAAGAAAGCTAAAATTCTGGTGATTATTTGCAGCTGTTTTGCAAAGTTCCTATAGAAAGCAACCATACAACAAGACTTTCACACTAACGTTTTCCCAGAGTCAACATCCTGATGTAACTTCCAAAGCAGCCATGGATAAATTATATTTCTTGCCTGTAGATCTTCCTTGGGTTCTTTTCTGTATCTTTCAAACACCTTATTTTACTTATTCTAGTAAAATTATATGATCAGTAAATTCTTCATAGCATTGCAATTAACCATGTAAGTAACTGCACTTGATGAAATTATTACGGAAATATCAGAATTTCCAAACTCATCAGATTCTAAAACTCAAGATGCACACATTGCTTAAATGGAATTACCTTTTGATCTCCAAGACAGATTGAGATGACACTGAAAATTCATGTTCTTTTAACAGTGTTGCTCACATTTTGTTTTACTTACATACAAATCAAAAACTTGTTTTTAGTTTATAGTGTATTACATAATATTGATCAACTTCCACCTCTCACCATTCGCTCCCTTACATTAATGAGTTCATGACAGAATACAGTGGATACAAGCCCAAATTTGTGGCATTTAGGATGTTAAACAAGATGATGGAATTTATTATACCTGGCCTTAAAAATAACAAGTAAGTTTCGATTTTTATGTATGTACTACGGTATAGACATACCTCTAGTATGTCTAGGAGAGAAATTAGAAAACAAAGAAAAGATTGATTTGAATTAAAAATTTATTTCCCTCAAGTACTATTTATAGAAATAGTAAGGGGGGAGGGGCTGTGTTAATAATTATGGATGAAAGGAGAATACATTTACTTCTGTTTTTCTGTAAAACGGCTATTGTCTGCAAATCTTCTAACAACATTAGTGAAAAAAGTTCTCATCTGTCCATTTCATCTTTGATCTTTATCTAGAGGGATAAAACAATACTTCCTTAAGGCTGAACACATCAACAAAATCTTTTTCTGATTTTAGAGCTGGTTTAAATTTCCTCTGGAAGTTGTTATCTAAAAAATTATAACACCAGTCCAAATAATTTATGATACATTCATAATTCTGCTCGGAAGAAGGCAAGCATGAAACACAACACGTATACATTTTCCTAAGGGTATTGTTGCAACTTAATTCTAGCAGAGGGAAAGGAATGTCTGAAGCCTTAATTTCATTGCTAGGTGTGTTGCTTACTCATCCTGAATGTTCAGTGGGTCACAGACTTTAATTTTTTTTTTTTTTTTTTTAGTATATAAATATAGGTATTTAAATCCACCTCCAAACAGTGAATTTAATTACAAGATACTATATGGCCAGGCATAGCAGCATGTTTTTGTTTTAAAGGAAACAAAATTTACTGTTAGCTAGGTCTGTCAATGCTGTTGTTCAAAGCGCTTCTCATTTTAATTAAGGAAAATATTTGCACAAGGTCTGGGAGTAACAGTAGCATTCTGTTCTGCTAACAGAAGGATCAAGAATGTTGGCACTTAATTCTACTCCTCTGAGTTCCATAGATTTACAATGCAACAAAATGGTTTTATGAATACAGGGTGATTCCAGATGGTAGTCCAAATCTTAGGCTCAATTGAGTAGTCTAGACACAAACATACACTGTCATATGAGACCCTTTATCTTGTCAGAGATATCTACATAGAACAGAAAAATGAGATGTAAATCCATGAGGATCATGTATGTTATAGACTGATAGGTTAGCAGAGAAAATGTCATGATCTGACTGTATTAAAAAATTAAAACATGTATTTAGCATCCTTTTAAGTGCAATGGAACATTGTCACCCTTGTTCCAGAGCCAGTCTGGTCTTTAGTCACCTATGGGCTGGTGATTTGGATTCTGTATACTGCCTGACTTTCAGTCTTCACTCCAGAAGAGCACAGGTCATCCATAGCCATGTCACAGCTGCTGTCTGTGTATACATGACGGAGACATCGCATGTTGCTCCAAATGCCATTGGATATGTGTGTACACGCAGCTGGATACCACTGGGTGCTTCAGATTTAATGGCAGTAGCTGTCTTGCCAGAACAACCAACCTTCCAACTCATGGCTCTGTTGACTACACCATCACTGCCTGTAATGGGAAATAAGAAAACTACCTCATTGAAGCATAATGATTTGAGGCATTTGACCATACACAGATGTCATCATTTCAGACTGCAGTCTGAGGTCCATCACCTGGCTTCTGGCTGCCAGACCAAGAAGATAAGGATCTCCCAAGGCTATTATGTTAACCTCAGTCGTGTTGGAATACCCTCCATGAGTGCTCAGGTGTCCTTAGCATTTCTCATGCAGTACTAGGCACAGTTTTCCAAAAGCATTTAGACAATGCTCTCAAGCACATGGTATGATTCTTGGGGTTGTCCTGTGCAGGGCCAACTCAATCAAGGTACCTTCCTGCTCAGGATATTCTATGATTTTTTTGTGTGTGCAACTAAATTGATGGCTACAGTGAGATAAATTTAGGTGACTGAACCTTTTAGCAATATACAACTTGTACATTATCGGCTTAAATCCTAAATTCACCCTCTTTGCTTACCAGGTAGAACAGAATTTCAGGCAATTTTCAAGCCCTATATATATATATATATATAATGTTTAGATTTAGTAATGTAACATACACCTTCCTCTGAGGAAAACTGTGTTGCAATAAAATAAGGAATATAACAAAAAACTAGCCTTAAAACAACTCTATTAAAAATTAAAAACTGTTTTAAATTATATTATTTTAGAAAAAACCTTTGAAACCTTATTATCTATAGTCACACAAAGTTAATATGAACTTCTTATTGATGATTATAATAAGGAATACAATTTAGCAACTAATAAGCAACGGCTGTAGGAGGCCTGTACAGATGAACAGGGAGATTCTGACTAAATTCAGACCTAGAAGGAAAATATGTAAGAGGTGAAAGCATGATCAGATGGAAATACTGTGAACATCAAGGAATGATTTTAGGAAAACCAAAGGCCATCTGGAGTTGAATCTGATGAGAGATGTGAAGGACAGCAAGAAAGGGCTCTACAAGTATATAATCAAGTACATATATACATCAAGTATAT